>CAXHWN010001063.1:187500-200000 GCA_964020975.1 Hermodice carunculata | reverse complement strand
CACATTTACTTACTTACTTGCTTACTTACTTACTTACGCCCATGGCATGTATGGGCTAACTGAGTGCTGAAAGCGAAGCACTGGTCACTGATCTCACAGTCACATGTAACTTACAAGTGTTACTTGTACCATTCGAACAATCGTACTTGTACTAAGTTGTAGGCCTAGACGTGTACAAATATTCTGTTCATGTTTCTGGAACAAAATTGAACTGAAGGTGAACGACCCAACGGCAAGACTGCGGTAGCGCCCATCTGTCTGAAGGAAAGGATGCGTTGCACTAGCTTTTATTGGCAGTAAAATCTTAACACTGGAGGATGGTATTTCTGATGAAGTCCACTCGAGTGACCAGATATTTTTTTTTTATGATAGTTGTGGCACACAGCAGACTCGATCTGTTGACAATATGCAGGGATTCTCGATACCAAAATAATAATAATAATGTCATGGTTAGTGCCTGTGAAGGGTGATGTCAACTGTGGCACTAAAAGTGCTTCTGCATGTATGTGTACCTGGTCCTAGTTATTTTACTGTGCAAAATAAATCATTACGTACTCTTAGTCCAACTCAAAGAAAAATGTCCAAGATCACTTTAGCTTAGATTCATGTCCAGCCGAATCCCACATTAATGATGTTTCACGTGAAGACAACAGGCCATTTGTTGAAATTGATTATATACTTTACAGTAGGTGTACATGTAAACATCTTTTCGTCTCGGGTCCTCTGCGGCCGTCTCCACAGGCGCGGCATGTCTGCAGGGTAACTCGCCTGAGTCAGCGCGGGTGCCGGCGCGGAAAGTGCTCGGTCCATGGCCGCGTACTGCCACGGTCAGCGCGAGAGTCGCGCGCGGTCAGCGCGTGGAGGTGTCAAAAGACTTTCGATCGGTACTGTACAAGACTAATTCTTTACGGACATTCAGTATTTACACTGTAATATATATGTTGATGTCTGAGAATGTTTGTTCCCCATGGAACAAATATTCCTTCCCCCTAGGAACTAATATTCAGGCAATATTTGTTCCCCGAACAAATATTTGCTCCCCCTATTTCACTTAAATTTTCAACATGATTTCTTCTGCACAGTGACATCTACATAAGGTATATGTGTAAGACATGTTAAATGATGTTTTATATAAAATTTTATTCATGTTGTGACTTGTTTCGAAATTCCGTGTTCAAATGAAGCAAAAGGGGAAAGAAATACAGAAACTAAGCTAAATATTAAAATGGCATAACATAGGGATCATATGTATTTGTAAATATTACTTCCCCTTCTTGCTTAATGAAAATAGAATGTAACAATTAAGAATTTAAATTACAGAAGCTAATGTATAACTTAAAGCACTGGGACCAAATATTCGCTGAATATTTGTTCCCCACCCACATAAGGTATATAGGCATATGGGTGAGATGGTATGGTTATTTTCTCCCACGCAAAGTGTTATAAATGAAGAGTTAAATTACACCCAAGTGAAATTTCATGCTCAAAAGAGTAAAAATGGGACAAAAGTACAGAAAGTAAACTGCATTAATAAAAATCATGATGACTATGTATTTGCAGAAGATAATATACATAATAAAGGGTGTCTTTATGAAAATAATACTTATATTTTAATAGCATGAATAACTGAGTGATTAGAGCATGAGGACAATATTTACTAAATATTAATTCCTCATCCACATAGGTAGAGATACATAGAATGAAAACAAGTGGAAAAAAATGTTAATGGGTAGGAAACTGGGAACAAATATTCACTGAATATTGGTTCCCGACAGGGGCGGAACAAATGTTCGTGGGCAGGAACAAATATTGGTTCCCCCGTGGGAACCAATTTTCACCGAAAATTTGTTCCTTAACACTGGCACAAGTGACAGTTACACTCATTCCCTGAAGAGCTACATGCAGACATAGTGAAATGCATAGGAATGTAAAAACAAACAAGTTTGCAGCCTTGACTCTTGCCAAGCGCAAACACTATACATATTTCAATATGCAATGAAGGAAACTGCAGCATGACTTCTCAGTAAATGAGACCAAAACATTTTGCCTTTGCTGCATATTAAGTGAAATATCTTTTTACAAGCTATCGGATTATGATTACAAAAACTTACAATGAAGCACCTATTACTAATGTGGAATGAGTGGGTAAAACCTTAACTTTGAGGGAGCAAGGTAATAAAGCCTTACCTTCCAACGGAGGATAGACCATATCTGCCCTCATTGGCCCAGCAGTGTCCACACAGTTGTTGCAGAGGATTTCTGAGTCAGGACAGGCTTCATACAGCCACCTGTCTGTGTGCAATGTCGGGTCTGACAGCATCTTCCTGGTGCAGCCTGGACATGGCACAGCTTTAATGAAGATTAGGCCAGGCCTCATGTCTAGAAGAGCATCCATCTCTTGCTGTATGTGAAGTAGAACTTGCCACATTGTATTCAGATTTTTGCCACGAATGTACACAAGGGCAGCCTCATTTTCATCCTCTGTGATCAGTTTCAATAGTAGTTTGTTACCTTGCCCTGTTGTAGCTAACAGTCCTTTCTTCCATTCAGTGCTCTGATTTACATACGTCTGAATCCTGACACAGAGGGAAGGGAGCAGTGTGGGTGGAGCCCATCTGCGGAACTCAACCTTGATGGCAATCTGTTGTTCCTCAGTTGGAATATCTGCTGGCCATTGTTGAGCAACATGAACTGGTTCTTCATCTCTAAGAAACCAGGGGATCCTTATTTCCTCCACCCTGGAAATATCTACACAGTTTTCCTGCCTTGGAAGGATGTAACCAAGGTCAAACTGGACCAAAAGCATCACCAGCAGTTCAAATGAAGCTTCATCGGGAGTGAAGTCCTTCCAGATGCATTGAAGCAAATCTTTTGTCAATTTCCCTTTTGAAACTAGGTCTGCTTTTACTTGGGAAAGCTCTGCATTGGTAAAATGGCTAAAACGAGGATCTGTATTGGACAGTTGTTGATTCAGATCATGAGAAATGAGCGCCTTGAAAATTCCGATGAGCTCATTGGGCTGAATGAAGATAGTGTTCCTCAGAATGTCATTCTCTTCATACCAGAGAATGTCGCTGCTGTGTTTCAGGTACCGGAGGGCTTCTTTGATGGATTCATCTTCAATGTTCAGGTGAGCTTGGATAGCGAGTTGTCTCACATTGTCCCATGGTAGCCATGGGGTCAACCCTGGTCGAGCAGGATGTGCTGACAGTAGATCCCTCAACTTATGCCAAGTCAATGGTATTTCTTTTGTGGGAAACTGAGTTTCATCCGCAAGGATGGACAAAATTTTCTTTCCAGTAGCCGCAATGCCTTTAAATGTCTGGCAGCTCACTCCAAAGGGCTCTTGGATAATGCTAGGTCTCTGTCTAAGCATCTCCTGTAGTTTGTTGTACTTTTGTCCATGACTTCTCATATCTCTAATGTTCCTTGTAATTTGTTCCTGTTTGATACGTTCTTCTTTATTACATTGATCAAGTACCTGTCTCAATATTTCTGTGGTTTGTGTGTTTGTACATTTGTCCCTGTGAGTTCCCACTAGAAGTATCAGAGCATTTGGAACAGCTTCTGCTATCATTTCTATCCACTGCCCAACCATTAGTCTGTATTTACTTGGCTCATATGTGTCTAAGCTAAAGATAACCAGAAACAAAGAATTTTCATTCAAGAAGAACACAGTGGTTATGTTGTAACAAGCATGGCCACCAAAGTCACAAATTTCTATGTGCTGATCGGGGGTTTGTTTGTTTTTAGTTTTCCTCACCCATGTGTGTTTTTCCATTCCATGTGTGCGGTCCTCAACATTGGTCAGATGCGGCATGCCAGAAACCAGGCTTTTCATAAGGCTGGTCTTACCTGCCAATGTGTTGCCCAAGAACATAATGTTTCTTTCATTATTTTGGATGCTTCCTTTATGTTGAATCTCTTGAAGGTAATTGAATATTGTATCGACACTAGAATGTAAAACACTTCCAGGGATGTTTAATTTATTGTATGTAGCATCGAGTTCTTCAAGTAAAGTGCAGTTAAGGATTTCAAGAGGTAAGTTTCTCAAATTGTTATTAGAGACAATGAAAGAAAGGAGACAATCAAGCATTCCAATTTCCTCGTGAATGTACTGCAGCAGATTGTTTGATACATCTACAATCTCCAGTTGTTTGCATTGATACAGTGACTGCGGCAAGGAAGTTAGTTTGTTGGAAGCTATATGTAAATTCTTCAGACAGCTTAAGCAACAAATGTCCTCATGCAGAGAATCGATTTGATTGTGAGATGCAGATAATTTCTCCAGTTGTTTGCATTGATACAGTGACTGTGGCAAGGATGTTAGTTTGTTGGAAGCTATATGTAAATTCTTCAGACAGCTTAAGCAACAAATGTCCTCATGCAGAGAATCGATTTGATTGTGAGATGCAGATAATTTCTCCAGTTGTTTGCATTGATACAGTGACTGTGGCAAGGAAGTTAGTTTGTTGCCATTTACATCTAACATCTCTAGATAGCTTAAGCAACCAATGTCCTCATGCAGAGAACGGAGTCGATTGTCAGATACATCTAATGTCTCCAGTTTTTTGCATTGATACAATGACTGTGGCAGGGAAGTTAGTTTGTTGAAAGCTATATATAAATTCTTCAGACAGCTTAAGCAACTAATGTCCTCATGCAGAGAATCAATTTGATTGTGAGATGCAGATAATTTCTCCAGTTGTTTGCATTGATACAGTGACTGTGGCAAGGAAGTTAGTTTGCTGTTATGTACATGTAACTCCTTCAGATAGCTTAAGCAACCAATGTCCTCATGCAGAGAATGGAGTTGATTGTGAGATACAGATAATTTCTCCAGTTGTTTGCATTGATACAATGACTGTGGCAAGGAAGTTAGTTTGTTGAAAGCTATATATAAATTCTTCAGACAGCTTAAGCAACAAATGTCCTCATGCAGAGAATCGATTTGATTGTGAGATGCAGATAATTTCTCCAGTTGTTTGCATTGATACAATGACTGTGGCAAGGAAGTTAGTTTGTTGTTATGTACATCTAACTCCTTCAGATAGCTTAAGCAGCCAATGTCCTCATGCAGAGAATGGAGTCGATTGTCAGATACAGATAATTTCTCCAGTTGTTTGCATTGATACAATGACTGTGGCAGGGAAGTTAGTTTGTTGTTTTTTACATCTAACATCTCTAGATAGCTTAAGGAACCAATGTCCTCATGTAAAGAACGGAGTCGATTGTCAGATACATCTAATGTCTCCAGTTGTTTGCATTGATACAATGACTGTGGCAGGGAAGTTATTTTGTTGAAAGGTATGAATAAATTCTTCAGATAGCTTAAGCAACCAATGTCCTCATGTAAAGAACGGAGTTGATTGTCAGATACATCTAATGTCTCCAGTTGTTTGCATTGATACAATGACTGTGGCAAGGAAGTTAGTTTGTTGTTAGTTACAATGATCGTCTGTAGACAGCTTAAGCAACCAATGTCCTCATGCAAAGAACGCAGTTGATTGTGAGATGCAGATAATTGCTCCAGTTGTGTGCATTGATACAATGACTGTGGCAAGGACGTTAGTTTGTTGTTGTGTGCTTCTAACTCCTTCAGATAGCTTAAGCAACCAATGTCCTTATGCAGAGAATCGAGTTGATTGTGAGATACATCTATTATCTCCAGTTGTTTGCATTGATACAGTGACTTTGGCATGGAAGTTAGTTTGTTGTTATGTAAATCTAACTCCTTTAGATAACTCAAGCAACCAATGTCCTCATGCAGAGAATCGATTTGATTGTGAGATACAGATAATTTCTCCAGTTGTTTGCATTGATACAGTGACTGTGGCAAGGAAGTTAGTTTGTTAAAAGCTATATATAAATTCTTCAGACAGCTTAAGCAACTAATGTCCTCATGCAGAGAATCGATTTGATTGTGAGATGCAGATAATTTCTCCAGTTGTTTGCATTGATACAGTGACTGTGGCAAGGAAGTTAGTTTGTTGCCATTTACATCTAACATCTCTAGATAGCTTAAGCAACCAATGTCCTCATGCAGAGAACGGAGTCGATTGTCAGATACATCTAATGTCTCCAGTTTTTTGCATTGATACAATGACTGTGGCAGGGAAGTTAGTTTGTTGAAAGCTATATATAAATTCTTCAGACAGCTTAAGCAACTAATGTCCTCATGCAGAGAATCAATTTGATTGTGAGATGCAGATAATTTCTCCAGTTGTTTGCATTGATACAGTGACTGTGGCAAGGAAGTTAGTTTGCTGTTATGTACATGTAACTCCTTCAGATAGCTTAAGCAACCAATGTCCTCATGCAGAGAATGGAGTTGATTGTGAGATACAGATAATTTCTCCAGTTGTTTGCATTGATACAATGACTGTGGCAAGGAAGTTAGTTTGTTGAAAGCTATATATAAATTCTTCAGACAGCTTAAGCAACAAATGTCCTCATGCAGAGAATCGATTTGATTGTGAGATGCAGATAATTTCTCCAGTTGTTTGCATTGATACAATGACTGTGGCAAGGAAGTTAGTTTGTTGTTATGTACATCTAACTCCTTCAGATAGCTTAAGCAGCCAATGTCCTCATGCAGAGAATGGAGTCGATTGTCAGATACAGATAATTTCTCCAGTTGTTTGCATTGATACAATGACTGTGGCAGGGAAGTTAGTTTGTTGTTTTTTACATCTAACATCTCTAGATAGCTTAAGGAACCAATGTCCTCATGTAGAGAATGGGGTTTATTGTGAGATACAGATAATGTCTCCAGTAATTGGCTCAAAGCTTTATACATATTCATCAGACAGCTTGAGCAACCCATGTACTCATGTAGAGAGTGGACTTGATTTCCGTATACATCAAATATCTTCTGGTGTTTGCATTGATACAGGAAATGTGGCAAGGAAGTTGGATCAAAGTGTCTATGATATAACTCCTTTTGACAGCTTATTAAGCAACCAATGTCCTCATGCAGAGAATGTAGTTTATAATTCATTACCACATACAAGGTATACAGACAGGTATAACAATGCATGTATGGTGACCTTGACAAGTGTACCATCCTTTTTTTACTGAAAGACAACTCCTGCGGGCAGTTTGAAAAACTAATGTGTTCAGATTGGAACTGTGATGGCCATTGGAAGCTGGGAATTTCAGTCCATAAGGGTGTAATGATCATTTCCTGAAGCCACTGGCAGCGAATGAGTGAAGGAAACACATCTGTTAAGTCCCGAAGGCTAATTGTCATACTCCTCACATCATACAGTTGGATGCACTCCTGTGGCAGCTGATGACGTTCTGTGACACTCAGCCATGGGAACACAGCTTCTATGCTTTCCTTAACACCTTCTGCCCGTAACACAGGATTTTCCTCAGTCCAGTCAACATGATCAAGAAGCTGCTGAACATGGTCCTGAACAGGGGCTGACACTGAATATGCTGAAATGATGTCTGAAGTGCATGGCTCCATCATTTATGGCAGCTCTGCTCATTTACATGTGTATGTTTGACCTTTGAAATATGTCACATATATACAGCCTAGTGCTGTGCAGTATTCAATAAGTATGCAACAGTCTTGCAGTCTTTGGATACATATACTGTCACCACAGCAATGCCTCTTACAATGTTGGATAGGACAAATCATCAGACCTTCAGTAGCTGTCAATCCTGGTCTCATGTTGTAGCAGTCTTTGTGTATTACAGGGACAGTCCAAGGTTTGGTTCTGCATATGTTATTGCCCCACCTGCAAATAAATTACAACAGAAGGCTTTAACACTATTCCACTGAAAGGAGCTAAAATCACAAGACATCAAATGTCTTCTTTGTCAGTGTGGTCAAGAAGACATCAATATCACATTAATGGGAAACATTTTTTATGCACAGTCGCACGAACATATAACAGAAACATCAAATTTATGTTTGGCTGATTGGTCACCCCCAGTGTGACATGATCTTTATTATTTTAATCCATACAACCCAACTAGTACAATTTCTACAATGAACAATTGATGAATGCGCCCGTTTTGGGGGGCGAACCGGCCCACTTGTGCTAACAGACACCCTAATGAAATACTGGTGTCAGATGAAACCTACGTATGTACCAAGTGTATATGACATATGGTGGAGGCTGGGGCAGGAGGAGGGCCTTTCGCAGAAACTGATTTTTACTACTTATTACACTGGCGTGAATAGCTGATCTGGGCAGTACGCTGCAATGCCCGACCGACGCTACTTAGCTTGCAGCCGCTTGCCGCTCATTGGCTACCCGCACGTGAGCGCCCAGAGTGATGACCAATCAGCCGTTGCGTGCGACCGCGCATAAAGCCAGCCACGCACCTTGCACGTGACTGGAGTTTTATGCACAGTCGCACGAACATATAACAGAAACATCAAATTTATGTTTGGCTGATTGGTCACCCCCAGTGTGACATGATCTTTATTATTTTAATCCATACAACCCAACTAGTACAATTTCTACAATGAACAATTGATGAATGCGCCCGTTTTGGGGGGCGAACCGGCCACTAGCCGCCTCGCAGAGGTGGCGCCCCCCAAACAAACCATGTTCCCCAGTGGTGGAGGTGGTCCTTGTCCATCCTCCTTGCCTACAAGTATTTACGTGTGCCATCAGAATAGCCGGCTAACAAGCAGTGGTCCTTGCCCATCCGCCCGCCAACAAAATCCCTGCCCATGCGGGCATTGCGTTGCCTAAGTGCAACTTACTCGAAATAACCTTTGGTTACGAACTATTTGTTAATAGGGGTCAGGAAGTGGCCCTTGTCCCTGCCCACATCCCTGTTACATGTACAATCCTATTACTACGTGCCCCCTTATGAAAAGAGGGGGGTGTTCCTTGTCCGTCCTCCTTGTCTAGTTTACACAACAGGCCGGATCGATGGATGCCGTGAGAAGTGGTCCTTGCCCATCCTCTCGCCAGCTAGCCATCCTACCCCTCCGGGCCTGTGGCCTTGTTGTGTGAGCAGATATGAATCGACTGTGTAGTCCTACGAATTACGAAATATAAGTCGACCGACGCTACTTAGCTTGCAGCCGCTTGCCGCTCATTGGCTACCCGCACGTGAGCGCCCAGAGTGATGACCAATCAGCCGTTGCGTGCGACCGCGCATAAAGCCAGCCACGCACCTTGCACGTGACTGGAGTTATGGAAGAATTGTGGGTGAGACCAGTTAAGACAGAGTTTCCCTTTTCCACATTTTTTAGGTGGGGCTCCATAAGGAGACCACCTCTCATGTACATAGTACATAGTAGACCTAAAAAGTTCAATATTTGAAAACCAGGAACTATTCCTGTCGTATTAACAGTCCTGATTTGTGATAAGACTTTATTCTTAACATTTGATATTGGCAAAATAAATAAGACTGATACCTGAAGGGTTTAATAAGAGAAAATACTCTGTCACCACTGGTCACAATTGCTGAAAATGCCTAACTGTTAGAATGTGCCAACGACACACATACGGCGAACCTTATGTATTCTGGTGCAAACAAGAAATAGATTTTAAAAAGGTGTAGGTTATTTTCTTTCATTTGTGCTCTTAATGATAACACTGGTATAACTGCTCATTGCTGATGTAAAATATAGATACTCTTTATTGATCTATGCACATTATCACGACTTTTCTGTTTAAAGAAGTTCCATATCTTGCTTGTATTCGTGTGTGAATGTGACGTCAAATCTTTGAACTTTGATCGTATTGTATATTTTGCCAGGTGCCAGCAGCTGTTTTTGAATGGTGATGGAAGTATATCAAGATGTTTCAAAGATAGTTAGTGCCAAGAATCAATAGTCCGACGGCATAAGTGGCATTCTGTGTCTTTTGCGTAGGTTTTAAGTCCTACATTTGTCCAAAAAGACCATCATTTTGTTCATCGGCTTGAATGTTATTAACATATATCACTAGTAGATTTTAACAGCGGCGTTTGGACATTTTGGCGGTGGTGGGTGGTGGACAGCGGCGACCAGCGATGGATGGCGGCGACCAGTGGTGGTCTGTGGCGACCAGCGGCAGTATGCGGTGACCAGCGGCAGTCTGCGGCGACAAGCGGCGGTCGGCGGCGATCGCCGCTGTCCGCCGCTGGTGGCCGCAGACCGCCGCACACATTCTCACCTGCTGTGGAGTCTCAACAGGAATGGGCGGCGGTCAGCGGCGATACTGCCTATCGCCGCCGACCGCCGCCCTGGGCCGCACAACGCCACTCATCGCCCCCTTCTGCCGCAGACAAACTCAAATCAGTCCAGGGAGCATCTGTTTCTTTCAGTTGTAAGCTGAGAGAACAAATATATGGACCTTTTTAACAAATGTGTGCACTTATGGACCCAGGCTGGGTGACAATAAAAGTCAATATGTATATATACACACACACACATTGTACAGTACCGATCAAAAGTCTTTTAACCAAACGTGTGAGGCTCCCGCGAGTGTGCCGTGATGACAGCGGCCGGGTTATGACCTGGCCGAGTGCTTGTTCCCGCGAGGACAAGTGAGGTGCACGGCCGAGACCTCAAGCTTCCGCGCCTGGCTAACTTCCACGCGTGAGGAGCTTTCCACATTTGTACATGTACATAGTTCCTTGTCACATTGATGGTAGCTTTATGAAATAATAAAGCCTGTCCTGTGCTAAATAAGATCTATCCATCTTGGCCTGTCTATGACTATATCCTACCACATTATTGTAATTGCTCCCCGGGAATTGCTCTCTTTTTCTTTTTATCTCCCGCACACGAAGTGGGGGGGGGGAGATATAGTAATGACGACCGTCCGTCCGACATTTCTTGCGCGCGATATCTCAAGAACAGATTAAGCTAGGATCATAAATTTTTTACAGTTGGTCTCCCTTATAAGTGTTCACGTCGAGTTCGAAGGAGAGTGACCTTGACCCCATTTCAAGCTCACCAGGGTCATTTATCTCTAAACTTCTTGCACGCGATATCTTAAGAACCGGATGATAGGATGATGAAATTTTCACAGTTGATCACTCTTGTTAGGGTCTACATCGAGTTTGAAGGTGTGTTACCTTGACCTAATTCCAAGGTCACCAGCGGCAATTTAATTTTCTTTGAATTTGTTGTATGCAATATCTGAAGAAACAAGTGAGCTAGGATCACTTAACTTTTACAGTTGATCAACACTTGTAAGGTTCTATGTCATGCTTGAAGGACCTTGACCTTGACCTAATTTCAAGGTCACCAGAGGCAGTTCATCCATCCCACATTTCTTGCGTGCGATATCTCGAACCAGTAAAGCTAGGATCATGAATTTTTTACAGTAGGTCGCCCTTATTAGTAGTCACTCGAGTTCAAAGGAAAGTGACCTTGACCCCATTCAAGGTCACCCAGGGTCACTTCTCTGTGAATTCCTTGCGCGCAATATCTTCAGGTTATTTTTTATTTACTTGAGTATATGTTTACCACGACACCCAGGGTAGAGGTACAGTTAACATATCGTCCCCATTTAAGCACAATATCAGAAACATGCCAGTATGTACCTGCCAAATATACAGTTATCTTTGTTTTAAAATTATGTGGGCGGGAGATATGGACAGCGTCAGCGTCAACTTGTTTTTTTTTTTTCTTTCTCTCTTTTTTTTGTGTACTATAGACGGATACAGGTAAAAACTACACACATGAGGATCATCAACTTTATGTTTGTACATATATATAGCATAAGTATACATGTACATACAAACATATAACTGATGATCCTGATGTGTGTTGTTTTCATGGGTCTGCGATTGGATCCGTTGGCTTAGGCCCGTGCATGTACTTTTCTAATTTCTTACTGTGGTCTGAACGCCCGTCTGAGCGGGGAACATCTATATTTGAGTACCCGCTTGGTAACATGGTTTTTTTTTGTTTTGTTTTGTTTCTTTTCTTAAGAAGACTATCGGCATGATATGTAACTTCAAGTTCCCATGCATGACTACTATGTGCGATTTCGACATCGCGGACAACCGGCAGCTGTTTCGTAACTTCTGATGTTGACAGCCCGATAATGAAATTGGGCGATAATAGGGGGTGTACATTGTAAAAACGTTCCTACTGTCTTAAAACATTGATCTGTTTGGAATTTGAGCGTAGAAACAATTGGCAGTACTTGCTGGTGAACAAATCATGGCTTTGCACACAACATATTACGATCAAAATTTAGTTTTCAAGTTGTTACTTTCATTGACGGCAATCGTGCAGTTCCGGTGCCCCTGGCTAATTGAATATTGATGGCCCCATTGATGGGGCCGAGCGTAGCGTCACAAACATTGCCCGCAGATTTCACTGATCTGAAATAGTTGCCAATTTCGCAACAAAATGATTCCTTTTTCGTCTATTTTGAGTTCTCCAAATGGGAGAAATTGCACAGGGCCCATTTGATTTTGAAACGTTGGCCGAAGTTCTGAGTCCACATGGCTCATTAATATTAAATAAGCATTCATGCGGGGCTTACAAATTTTATTTCACGCTGGTCATACAAAGATTGAAT
>CAXHWN010001063.1:0-182500 GCA_964020975.1 Hermodice carunculata | reverse complement strand
TTTAACATGATTTTTTTTTTTTTTACGTGTGATAGCCCTCTTCTTGCGGTCGGTTTTGATAAGAGTTCCATGCAACTGTTCCGGGTCCACATGGAAGCCTACTGACACTGTATCCCTTCTGTCAACAAAATGGTAACAACGGACTAGCATTTTTCATTTGCCTGCATTTGATTTTGATGGCTGTATTATGTGTGGAATCATTGATTTAGGCATAGTTACACATGAGGCCTAAATTGAACACATTTCTGAGTCGCCGTAACTTTTTACAATCAGTCACTTGGCAAGGAAGGAAAGACAAAATAAAAAAAAAAAATCGTCATAATTAAATGGGAAATCAAGGATGGGTACATTGTCATTGTAATGTCAAAATACTGACTGCCCAGATGACCATTGAAATTCTGAATAATGCCAGCACTTCAAATGGCCGTCACCATGTGATGGTCACATAACTCGCAAGATCTGAAATTTGGTGGAAGTGCACAGGCAAGAAATTGTGCGTGTGCAAGTGTGTGTGTGTGTTGATCATCAGGCAGTGGTCATCACATCATCCCGGCACAAGTTAGCCCTCGGACCGGTGCTTGAAGTTGAAATTGAATGGGTCGATCACTTGTCGGCCATATTTCAATAATAGTTGTATTTTGGCATCAAAGTTTGTTGGCCATTTCTGACCTGTCGGGGTTTTTTTTTAATTATGACACGGCATGCTGACTGCAAACAAAAGCTTACTGTCAGCCAAAAACACACAATACAGTATTACACATGCCAAACTACAATTGCAGAATTTGAATCTTAAACATACATATATGGACTTCTGACTGGCTTATAATTCATTAAATATAAACAAATACTGTCCACAAAAGACACACATGTTGGGTGTAATTAATTTTGCATTGTTACAGCCAAACACACAATACAGTATTAAGCATGCTAAACTGTCATAATTAAAGATATTTATTCTGATAGTGATGTCTTGATTAGTAATTTATGAAGTATCTATACATATGTGTATATATATATATATATATATATATATATATATATATATATATATATATATACACACACACACCCATACACAGTGTGTGTGTGTATATATACATATTGACTTTTATTGTCACCCAGCCTGGGTCCATAAGTGCACACATTTGTTAAAAAGGTCCATATATTTGTTCTCTTAGCTTACAACTGAAAGAAACAGATGCTCCCTGGACTGATTTGAGTTTGTCTGCGGCAGGAGGGGGCGATGAGCGGCGTTGTGCGGCCCAGGGCAGCAGGCGGCGGTGATAGGCAGTATCGCCGCCCACCGCCGCCCATTCCTGTTGAGACTCCACAGCAGGTGAGAATGTGCGGCGGACAGCGGCGATTGCCGCCGACCGCCGCTTGTCGCCGCAGACCGGCACTGGTCGCCGCCATCCACCGCTGGTCGCCGCTGTCCACCGCCCACCGCCGCCAAAATGTCCAAACGCCGCTGTTAAAATCTACCAGTGTGCATAATATAGGTAAATAAATAAATAATTTTGCACAGGCGCAATGTTATTAGATCTTATTACCGTTCGGGTTATAGGAATGAAGCCCAATGCACTGATTTTACTGTTTGTGAATAACACGAATCTTTCACTTTGATGTATATTGTTTAAAGAAAGGACAGAATAGAAAACAGATAGATTTTTGGGATCTGTTATCGTCTACTTTTGACATAATCCAACTAGGGTAGGAGCGAGTGCATCTTGGAGATCGTTTATGCGCACGCGTAATGTGTTATGACATATGTAAAGCAGCCACAGTGATGTATGAAAAGACCTGTTGCCGAAGCCACTGGGAAGAGTGGAACTAGAAGAAGACCTGGGGATTACTCGGTTGTTTTACATTGCGTATATTACACGAGCGAAGATGTGTTTGTATAAAATTTGACAGGTTCCCTGCCACTTACGGTGTCATCGCATCAATGTGGTATCCATGTGGTCATTGCCATGTTGACCATCACATGAACATTATGGTGATGTTGTTCATCACGAGCACATGCTTTTGAATATTGAAGAAAAATGACCTCGCACTAGCTGATATCTCTGCTCATTGCATTTGCACCAAAGCTTTGTCATTTGGTCAAACAGAAGTAACCATGACCTACTGGAGGGGCATTGTCACCAATGGTCTGTCCGTCCGTCTGTTTCTCCGTCCTTCCGTCCTGGCCGAGGGGTTTGCGGTCACTGATCGGCTTCTAGTTTCAATTCAGATACTTACCGGTAAATGGATACAATTCTGATGAATACAATGAGGACACATTACATTATATAATGACCCTATCTGTTCTCCTTATCTAGGTGTCAGCTTGCTGGATATGTCAAATAATAATTCAAATTTCTTTCTGGAAGTGTACAATATATCCAGGTAAACCTTGGACAACGTTTTTCGCTATAGAGATGTTTGCCATTTCCTGCTTTTTAATACATGTATATTTAAATTTGTGTCATGTTCAATAGAGGTGCATACATATATTGCCATTGATAGATAATCATGCATTTTCATGCGAATCATGTCTTCAGTATGTGTCTAGTCACATTCCTATATATATAGATCTACACAGAAGTTGTCTGTGATTGGTCTGAACAGGTAGAGTCCTGACAGTTGACCTATGAGTACCCACGTGTATTATAATCAATTAGGTCTATGAAATTGATTCAAAGGTTTGATACACAATTTCCACCAGCTAACAAATTAAGCAAAATTAAAAACAAAAAAATAAGATAAGCATAAACATGAAAATTAGAAATTACATTTACGATACATGTACAATATGCATATATGTACACCCAAATTGGAAAATCAAGTGAATCTACTCGACTTGAAATTCTTGTTCATTGTGCCCAGACACAGAGGTCTTGGCACTAGTAGTCGACAGGTAGCATATCAGTAACTAATATGTGTGTACAGCCAAAATCAGCAGCTTTGACCAATACATGTACATGTACATGTACATGTAGATGTTCATAAAGGGGTCATAGTATCAACGCCATTCAAACAGTTAGCTAACTTCCCTGCAATTCTCTAATTTCATCTTTCATATTTTCATTTCTCCAAAATGTTACTATGTTACAGAGATCAGTGGGCATTCTGCACCACTAATATATGGGCCCCCATACACCTGACCAAATACATTAGTACAATGTGATTACAGACTATACAGGAAAATATAAAAGTATGTTTCAAAGGGCATTGTCCAGAGATTAAAACGTGATTAAAATTGCAACTTTTCCAGGATAATATAATTAGTAGAAGCATCACCTATAAATTTGTGGCTGATTTCTGCTCCAGATTTTACCAGTTCTTGATAAGATTTTGCACAGAGTATCTCCAAGTAGAACTGATATGAATTGTAAACTCTCAAAAAATATATACTTTCTCTATCAGTACATGGTGCTTTCAATGTATGTCCTGTTGATCGTTACACTAGTGTTTTTTTGTATTTCTATTTATGAAAAACATAACATAGAAATATGTAGCTCACCTGCCTTTGGGTCACGGCCTGGCCAGCAGTTTGTCGCCACATGGATGATGACTGTGTGGCTGCTGCCGCTGCACTGTGCCATGGTGAAGATTACAAGTACAATTCATGTGATTCAAGAGTTACGACAAAATGACGTAGTGTGCACATGAAGCACTTAACCGTTGCCTGTTATCACTTTTCAAGTTGTAACTTAATGTTACAGGTCAGAACAATTCTGAGTCAGTAGCTTTCCTTCAATATGTAAAACCAAGTGCCAAGGAGAGCTGTTGACGTGGGAATTGCTACCATGATATGTGCAGGCTTTGTCTACAATTCTCAGGAAAAAAATGTAAAGTCTCAAAAAATATTTAAGCAGACAGCAATATACATCCAAGGGCTTAAATAAAAAAAGTGTTAAGGAAAAAATTTTTTTATCAGATTTTAATCTCTAGACTATGTCCTTTGAAATATGCTTTTATCTTTTTCAGTAATCGTATTGTATTAATTCGACAAAGGTTGTCACCATGAACATAAGATCAAGTCAAGCTGACATGTATGTCCATTTATCAAGATAATGATTGTGTCGTCAATCAATATCTTAGTGTTAACCTGGCCAAGTATTCTTCAAATATCAAGATAAAAATTGTGTTGTCAATCGATGTTTTAATCTTAACCTGGCCAAGTTTTCATCAAATATCAAGATACTAATTGTGTTGTCAATCGATATCTTAATGTTAACCTGGCCACGTTTTCATCAATTTTAAAGCAGACAGCAATTACATCCCGGTGCTTATAGCAAAAAAGTGTTAATGAATAAATTTTAATCCGGTTTTAATCTGTGGACTATGTCCTTTGAAACATGCTTTTATCTTTTCCAGTAATTGTATTGTACTAATTGGACAAAGGTTGTTGTCACCATGAACATAAGATCAAGTCAAGCTGACATGTATGTCCATTTATCAAGATAATAATTGTGTCGTCAATCAATATCTTAATGTTAACCTGGCCAAGTTTTCATCAGAGCATTGTCCCTATATAGATGTGTTTCTGGGCAACTCCTCTTAACAAACATTTGTGTATATTAAGTTTAGAAATACTGTGGAATAAGGACTGAGCACCATTAAATATTGCAGAAATAAAGAATGCCTTTTAATGCTAAAAACAGTTTTAATGAAAATCTCTAAGCCTCTAACCTACGTAAATGACCATCGATCTAAAGTGAAAATGCGTACAGGAAATCAATAACAGGGATTTACGCACAGACAGGTCCCTCTTAAGATTGTGTTTGAAAGCTTTATGGACACTTGGACTGACCTGATTTACTATACATACTAAAGCAACATAAAATCAGTTTTATGCCTGTTTTATCACTTGGATGACTATGTCATTGGGTACTTAAGGATGAGCGTCTGGTTCAGTGCTGTTTTTGAGGGTCATCGTAGCGATTTTATCACAAAACAATCAATATGCATAAAAACTGCTGCAAACTGTACATTTTTGGAAAGGTAACAAACTACTGATTTGTTTTCTCCCACGGTCCTGTATGTTTGTTGTCCTGTATTTATACAACAATCACTCCAAGTGCCGTCCTCTTTTTCAAAGAACCTTTAAGAAACTTGGTTTCAACTTTTTTCATTTTCAGATTTGAAGACTACTGATCTTGCCAAGTTGTAGTTTATACTTTTTCCCTATCTGTGTTTCTTGCTAAGTCTTCCATACATATCTCATGTGTGTCAATTGTTCAAAGAATGCAGTGGAGTAAGAACTACACACATAGTTTATGCATGCACAATGCACTCACGCCAATAAGGAGCCAACAGATACATCTGTGTTGCGAAAAAGTTCAACAGGGGATAAACCCCCATGAGGAATTTATTAAATATGCATCTTTTTAACTATAAATATTTATGCTTGTACTGACAATTCAGAGTTGCACAATAAACTTACATGAAAATATTTTTTAAGATGAAAAGAAATAGTTGTACCTATGTTTGCAATAAAAGGGGGTGGGGAGTGTCACTTGTGCCCCATTTCCCAGTCAACATGCTGTCTGTGCACTGCCTCCTAGAAATGTGTGTAAGGCGCACATTGGTTGGAAACTACCGTGAAGGCTAGTCCACGCTACCACTTTCCCGATTAGCCTACAACTTTTAATAATACTTGAATGCCAGTGAGGGCTGAGCCACACTACCACTGACATATATGCCAGCAGTCTATGCTGGTAAAGACACTGACACAGTGAGGGATAGTCCACACTACCACTGACATGTATGCCAGCAGTCTACACTGCTAAAGACACTGACACAGTGAGGGATAGTCCACACTGCCACTGGCATGTATGCCAGCAGTCTACACTGGTAAAGACACTGACACAGTGAGGGATAGTCCACACTACCACTGACATGTATGCCAGCAGTCTACACTGGTAAAGACACTAACACAGTTACGGATAGTCCACACTGCCACTGGCATGTATGCCAGCAGTCTACACTGGTAAAGACACTGACACAGTTACGGATAGTCCACACTGCCACTGGCATGTATGCCAGCAGTCTACACTGGTAAAGACACTGACACAGTGAGGGACAGTCCACACTGCCACTGGCATGTATGCCAGCAGTCTACACTGGTAAAGACACTGTCACAGTTAGGGATAGTCCACACTGCCACTGGCATGTATGCCAGCAGTCTACACTGGTAAAGACACTAACACAGTGAGGGATAGTCCACACTGCCATGGCATGTATGCCAGCAGTCTACACTGGTAAAGACACTGACACAGTGAGGGATAGTCCACACTGCCACTGGCATGTATGCCAGCAGTCTACACTGGTAAAGACACTGACACAGTGAGGGATAGTCCACACTGCCACTGGCATGTATGCCAGCAGTCTACACTGGTAAAGACACTGACACAGTGAGGGACAGTCCACACTGCCATGGCATGTGTGCCAGCAGTCTACACTGGCAAAGACACTAACACAGTGAGGGATAGTCCACACTGCCACTGGCATGTATGCCAGCAGTCTACACTGGCAAAGACACTAACACAGTGAGGGATAGTCCACATTGTCACTGGCATGTATACCAGCAGTCTTGTAACACTGGTAAAGACACTGACTCAGTGAGGGACAGTCCACACTACCACTGTGGCCTTAATGACTGTACGTTGTAGATGGCCCTTGAAATATGCTGATACATCCTTTACCTTAACACACCACAGATCAAGGTGGAGATGGGGAGGGAAGAAGAAAAAAAAATTTTGAATTACCCCAACTGACAAAAATCTCCCTGCACCGATTGTAGTACATGTAGTGCATCTAGAGCATGCAATGAATGAATGTTTGTTATGATTTCTGCAAACCATGCCAAAACATACAGAGAGAATGGCATTAGTTGGCTTAGAGCAGTCATATGTAGGATTTCTTCCCTTAGGGCATGCACTCTGTGCCAACCACTGTGTTTCCCTATTAAACCTTTGACCGGTCGCTCCTGATTGGCTAAGAAGGCAGCAGCAATATTTATAAATTATCCCACCTCGAAGACTGCAGCGATGCATAAAATGATTTGAGCTTTGGTGCATACATTTGCTTATTGCAAAAAGGGTGGATGCCAATATCAGTGGCCAAAGGGTTTTAAGGCAGCTTCTATTAAAGCCTTTAAGTTGTATAAATGACCATCCACATTGTACAATGTATATGAACCAAAAGACAGTCAATATGTACACCTGAGAGTGACAATCGTTGCACTATGTAACATCTTAACCTGATAGGGGCATTCATATAAACTCTGGCACTGCTTTGGCCTGTACCATACAACCAGGAACTGCCCATATGTGTACAAATGCCTGTATGAACTCTTCAAAAAAGATGTTGCTCTAGCTACCAAACTAGCAACTTGATTGGGTAAAAGTAAATATTTTAAAAAGACAGACCAAATATGTTTACATTGTGTTCCACTGAGCTATCACGTGTATGGTATAAGTCAATATACAGTCACATTGTCACAACACATATTGAGCTTGATAAGGAGTTGTCATATGTTTGGAATAAGTGTTATTTGTTTGGGGTCAGAGTTTCATTTAGTGTTATCATTATGTACATGTATCTAGTAATATCACTAAATGTTTAGCAATACATGTATGTCTAAATATTAGGTGATGTGACTAAATATTACAATTGTAATACTAATTAAGCAGTGTCTCTACACCATTTAACTATATTGCCAAATCATTAAAATTCCATTTCTCAAAAAGTAATATGTCATGTAAGACTGATGACCTTAGCGTATTTTGGTCCGCTTGCCAGACCCATTAAGTTGGAAGAGGTGATTTTGTAATAGCAGGGTGTAGCATGGACATCAATGGCAAAGAGAAATGAGCCTCCGGATCAAAATTGCACTTAAGTCTATTGTACATAAAACTCTACTTGGTGACATACTTTTAGGGTCACTTTTCTGGACCACCATGAGTCCCTTTTCTGGACCACCATGATCTATTTTCTTTTTCAATCTTTTCTTCTCATTCATGACAGACAACTACCGCTTGTCTATCTGGACTTTTTACAGGACAGACTGAACATCAAGATATGAAATGTTACAGTTAACTTTACGTGTATCTATATGTCAGAATGCCGAGAACTTCGTACTTTTATTATTATTGACTCGCTGTTGGTTTTCCTCAAGCCGTGAATATGATTCTAAAGCTTGGCTCTATCATTTCATTTTGCTACAACCGAACCCACCCCTAGGAAAAAAATGCTATCGTAACCTCCTTATTTTAATCAGAAATGCCTGTCTTAAGTGAGGAATTACTAAGTAACAAAGGGGAGATTAGGAAATACGATTTAACCAAAGCTATTAACCTTGATTCCTTCGAAATTCAGTATCCTGGAGCTAAAACCAAATATATTAATCTTGGGGATCTGAGTGATCTTTTAACCAAACACAAAAACCTACTGACAATTTTAAGTCTTAATATAGAATCGATGAATGCAAAATTTGACGAATTTAAAATTCTCATTGAAAGTTTAGCGGAAAAAGATGCTTCTTTCAGTGTAATATGTATTCAAGAGGCATGGCTCTCAGAGAATAGCGACACAGATCAATTTAAACTGCAGCACTATCACATGTTTTCACAAGGCAGTAACCAGGAATGTTCAAGAATAGGTGGGCTTATTACTTATGTGAGAAATAGCTTGAGTGTAAAAAAAACAGGACAACTACAACAAATTTAAATCTTGGGAAGGTCTATTTATTGATGTTGAAGATAATGTCAAAAATAATATTAAAATATGTAACATTTATCGTCCCCCAAAAGGGAACAACAGCCATAGAGCTATCGATTCATTTCTAGAAGAGTTTGTTCCCATAATTGACAATGTGGATATCCAAAGCAATAATTTACTATTAGCAGGGGATTTTAACATTGATCTACTCAAAGTAAGCAATAATGAAAAATATCAAGAGTTCTATGATATCATTACCGGACACAATATGTTGCCTAACATTTTATTACCTACCAGGCTTTCCAAACTAAATGCCACTCTGATTGATAATATTTTCAGCAAGATTTCAAACTCGTGCAAACCAGTAGAAACTGGAATTTTGGTACACAAATTATCTGACCATATGGCCACAATCTCAGCCATCAACTTTAATGTAAATGCAAATCATAGTAACAAGAAGCACATACAATGTAGAGCTTTCACAGGAGAGGCTACTCGTAATTTTCTCAATGAGTTAAATAACACAAACTGGGAATCTGTATTTGATAACAATATCAATGCTGATCCTCAAATTACATATGATCAGAAAGTTGCAAGTAAACTAGATTATATGATTGATAAACACTTTCCTTTGAAAAAGAAAAAAATTAATAAACACAAACATAAAAAGACTAAATGGATCACTCATGATATTTTAAACAAAATAAAACACAGGGATACTTTGTATAAAAAAGTACATTCAGTTACTCATGAAAATGAGTGGTATGATGAACTCAGTGAAAGACTACAAGAGTGCTCTAGTGAAGTCTGATCAATGATTAGAAGGGCAAAATTTGCCTTTTACCAGGCAGAATTTGACAAATATAAAAATGACATTAAAAACACATGGAAAACTGTAAAAGATGTATTGAATAAATCAGACACCCATAAAGAACTCCCCAAGTATTTCAATGTCGGTAACAATTAAATAACAGACACACATGAGATTGCATCACAATTTAATGACTTCTTTGTCAATATTGGTCCAACACTTGCTAGAAAAATTGATACTGAAGGGAAAAAATCTTTTCTATCTTACCTAGAAAATATTAATGTAAACTCCACCTTCCACGTTACTTATGTGGATGAGGAACAAATTAAAAAAGTAATACGTAATTTAAATCCTAAAAAAAGTGCAGGAGTGGACAATATATCCTCAATTCTGCTTAAACTTTGCTCAGAAGCATTAATCAAACCCCTGACCTTGATCATAAATCAGTCATTAAAAAATGGCATTTTTCCAAATAAATTAACAATAGCTAAAGTAATACCAATTTTTAAAAAAGATGATCAGCATGATCTCAACAACAACAGACCTACATCTCTTCTACCCTCTATTTCCAAAGTGTTTGAAAGAGTTGTTCACACACAGGTCTTTCAATATTTCACAGAGAAGGGTTTATTTTATAATCATCAATATGGATTCAGGAAAATGCACTCTACAGAAACGGCAGTTCTGGAACTTATTGATAGATTATATGCAGAACTTGATGAGAAAAAACTGCCAATTGCATTCTTTTTAGATCTTTCGAAGGCCTTTGACACTATAGACCATAATATACTCCTCAAAAAGCTTGAACACTATGGGATCTTATATACTGAGCTACAGTGGTTTAACAGCTACTTAAGTAACAGATCTCAGTAGTTTAACAGCTACTTAAGTAACAGATCTCAGTATGTTGAAATTGAAAATGTTAAATCATCTTGTCAGGAAATTACTACTGGAGTCCCCTAAGGATCTATCCTGGGCCCTCTTCTATTTCTTATTTACATAAATGACCTATCCACAGCCAGTAATTTTACCTCAATTATGTATGCTGATGACACAAACCTATTTAGCACAGTCTGTAATTTTAACTCCCAAACATTGTCTCAATCTTTATTGTCCAATCAAATAAATAAAGAACTAAAAAAAGTTAGTGACTGGCTGGCTGTCAATAAGCTATCACTAAATGTAAATAAAACTAAGTTCATGATCTTCCACTCCAAACAAAAATATTTATCCCCTCACCAAATACCAAACATAATGATTAACAACGAACCAGTTCAGAAAGTGGAGAGTTTTAAATTTTTAGGTGTCTTGATTGATCATAACCTTACCTGGAATAAGCATGTAAATTTTATTTCAAACAAATTATCACGGGTATGTGGCGTACTTTCCAAACTGAAAAACCTACTGCCCAAACACATTCTCCAATTGATTTACAATGCTCTATTCCAATCTCATTTGAACTATGGAATAACTGCTTGGGGGTTCCACTCCTGTGGCAGACTTATCAAGCTGCAAAAGAAAGCAATAAGATGGATCAGCAATAGCAAATACAATACACATACATCCCCCCCTTTTTAAAGAATGTGACCTGCTTAAATTTAATGACATATTTAAGTTATCCTGTATCAAAACATATTATAAATTCAAAAATCATATGTTACCCTACTACTTTAACACTCTGTTTAATGCTAATCAACAAGGGCCACAAATTGAGCGAACTATAAGAACGGTAGTGCCCCCAAGCAGATTTGAGGCAACAATCCATGACATTCCAATCTTAACCCTAACCATGCCAATACTCTTCACAAATACTAAATTTAATCGATCATGTATTAGACATAAAATACCAGACTTAATTAATGAAAATTACTTACCGGAGATAGTCATGACAAAGATCGACACTCACTCTTTTAAAGGTTTCTCGCAGTATGCTAAGAATTATATTGTTAACAATTTTGAGACCAACTGTAACATTAACTGTCATATATGTAATAAGCCATAATCATTTAAACTCTATATATTTCTTCTGTCGTTTGGTCTACTTAAATTTATTTTGCATGCAGTGTATGAATAATTGTTAAGTACTGTAATAAATTTATGTATCTTGAGGGTGGCCTGCACGACAACGACTCACTGGAGTCTTAGTGCAGAGTCTCCCGGTTTAAACATCTGAAGACTATACTATGTACACAATATATATTTAGACTGAATAAAGCAACTGTCAACTGCCAAAACTGTCAACTGTCACCATGACCCAATGGTTGTGTGACCTTGATTTTGTTTTATGCTTAAAAATGGACATTTAATTTAGTACCTATATGTTGATGAAGAATAAAGCAAATAATACCAAATGCATCACAAATGTGTTTCATGAGGTAGTTTGATATTGTATAATATGGATGACCTTGATTAATTTCTCAAGATTGAGGAATATATGCAATTTACAATTAACATTGTGTCTGAGTAAATCTTAGGGAAGGCTGCCAATCACACACAGCCTGCTTTTTGCTGGGTGAGATAAATTTGGTGTCTTGGTTTTCTGCAAAAACAATTTTCTTATTACTGTAAAATCATAAATTTTCGGGAGGGATAAGTATTTCAGAATTTTCCAAAGTAGACGCTATATGGCCATATTAAACTCGTGAAAATTTTGGCAGATTAAACATAATAAAGTCACAGCACAAAAACATCTTTTACTTAGCACCTTAGATAAAATATAAAAAGAAACTTCCACACAAATGGGGAGGTCATTGTATGATCTTGATATGAAATATGGGCCTACTTGTTTCAGCTGAGTGAGGTGGGCTGGTTTTGAGCACTACATGATCACACCAACATGTAAAAATACACTTGCTGCTCCCTCCATTTCCCCATGGCCAGCTGGATAGGGTGAGGGGTTTCTGGGTGACAAACCTGAAGTAGCTTTTTATGTCCTGTAAAATGGGGAAACTTGACCAATTTTTGCTCAAATTCTTATGCCAGCTACGTTTGAACATTCACGCAACACAGTTTTCAGATTGATAATTTGTCAGGAAGCTTAGAGCTCCTGACGGCACTTTATTTACAAATAACAAATAATTCAAAATTCCTGATGAACTGAGCCATGGCCTGACGGTCTCCTACCCAATGTGAGTGGACTCATGAGAGCGACCATACACTCCCAGGCAATGAACCGTCAGGGCAAGGCTCCCTAATAGATTTGAGAATGGAAAAGGTGAGGGGTTCCAGCGCCCTCTCCTTTACCAAGCATAATGAACGATACATAGCGCTTGTTGCTACAGGTGGCAGCAAGGGGCTGGAGGAGGGAAATTTGAAAACTGACTGACTTGCTGCTGAAGATACGTCTTTATTCAAAGAGCGCTTTACATAGGGCCAGCCTTAAAAATATTTCTGTTTCGTATAACAGGGCCTTGAAAAATTTGATGAGGCAGGGAGGATTTTTTTTTTTTTTAATTTTTTTATTTTATTTTTGGAACTACACATACCTACTATGTATTACTACAATATGGGCATCATGACTGATGGGCTTAGTATTGATACAAGATAAACAAGATTCCAGGTTGAAAATTTTTTGTTAAATCTGTATTAAAGCAAGAGACTCTGCCACAGATGAGGTTGTAGCGGGACAATGTATGCTTCAGGCTGGTTTGCTGGCGCTGAGACAGAGTAGCCCTACTCTAAATACACCTGGGCTCGGCTTGAATTGGGGTGGGTCTTTTGCTATTCTAAACATGTACATGTACAGGGCTTCAAGAAACAAAGGATTAGCGTAATTATAAAGTTGCCCTTTTTTCAAAATATCACAGCAGAAAAAGAGTAAGATATCAAATACAAATGTGTAGTTTTAATTTTCACTTGACAACAGCAGGGGAGGAGAGGGGTGTATGATGAGGGTTCAGAGTAAATATTACAAATCATGAACACACCTCTTTTGTGTGTATGTGCAGGGACGTGGATTAAGAGTTTTACTGCTCCATGGTCAAGTCAGATTTAATCTGGGGCAAGTTTAAATTAATGTGTACTTGCCCGGTCGGGCAACCAACTTTTTTTTCGCTGGGAACTCTATTCCTCAAATTTTCATGACACAGTTACAAGTTGCAGTTGTTTGCAAGGCTGGGCCGGGGGCCCGCTGGCTACGGGGGTCTAATCACTGAAAAAATCAGAGCTTTCGCAGCACTTCTGTGGGGCGCCGATAGGTGATAATAATCGCCAATTGATAAACATTCCAAGTTTAAACAATTACTTGGTCCGCAGTTGTATTCATCAGAACTTTATCTCTGTCAACACAAGCAGACATTTTCACTGTCGTACAATAGTCAATACAAACGATTACGTTACGATAGCAAAGGTACCGGCAGTAATTATTGGTTTGCTGAGCGGGGTCACACTACTCATCGTCAGTGTGATCTGCCCCAACGGCAACGATGTCAAAGCAGCGTCAAAATACATAAAACATTTGCATGGCGAATTTATCTGCAAATTAACATCAAATGCCATTTATCGGTGGGTTCTAACAGTGTTGGAAAAAATAGGTGCCTTGAAATGACTTCCAGTCACACGCAAGTGACAGCGTGGAGACTGGAGTGGATCTGCGGTGAACCGACCCAGTCTCACGGACTGATTTGGGACACATTCGGCTATACCTGCTATCCCCTACCTTTGCGTATTTGCCTGTGACTCCAAATAGCTGTTGCAATTAACACTGGAATCTTTATTTTCGCATGCTCTAATATAAACATAGCTTCCCGTTTGTGTGTTCCCTCCGTAAATTACGGCAGATTCACACATGTTCAATGGGCGAAAGCCATGATGAAAACACTGTAACACGAGCCGTGATTGGCTCATTTTTGCATGTGACTCAATTGACCAATGGGGTGATGTGTTGTGCGTCAGACCACATGGCCAAAGCAGCTGTTTGTGTACAGTTGCAGGAACGATGTGCTCACACTCGCTTTCTGATTTGAAATATTAAAATTTTCGTTTGAATTTGATTTAGGAACATCTTTTATTGCAAGGAATTTGCCAATACTGTATACGCAAATTTACTACGATGTACCGATAGATTCATGGTAGATCCGCAAACGATATGCGTTTACAGAACTGCCACACGGCGCGTGCGAGTAGCGTTAAATCAAGCCAGACCACATGGCCAAAGCAGCTGTTTGTGTACAGTTGCAGGAACGATGTGCGCACACTCGATTTCTGATTTGAAATATTAAAATTTTCGTTCGAATTTGATTTAGGAACACCGTTTATTGCAAGGAACTTGCCAATACTGTATACGCAAATTTACTACGATGTACCGATAGCATTCATGGTAGGTACGCAAACGATATGCGTTTACAGAACTGCCACACGGGGCGTGCGAGTAGCGTTAAATCGAACCTGAAAAAAAAATTTTTTTTTGCACTGTTGAAAAAAATATTCCAACCGCAACGTTTTGCGCGCACCGGGCGCGTTATACGAAACAGAAATATTTTCAAGGCTGGCCTAGAATGTACTGTCCAGTTCAAATTTCGTGCTCTCCCACGGCCTCTGACGCAATCATCCAATCCGGGCCATTTGGGCTGCGCGTGCATGCCTACAGGTGGCACAGCCTGTTACATGCGTACCACTCCTTGGATCAACAGAGACCCCTTGTGGAACTCTCGGGAAATGATTTCCCAGGACATAATTATATAAACTGGGCTATTTTTATAGCCGTCTCTTTATGCCCCCACCAAGGGGCATATAGATTTGTCCTTATCGGTCCCTCTGTTCATCTGCTCATCCGTCGGACATTAAAATTGTCACATTTGTGTCGCGCATATCTCCAAAGCATTTGAGGTACATCCATGAAACTTTGTGGAAAAGTCTATCAATATATGAAGCCGTGCATCTGGGGTATTGTTTGTATCTTGGGTTGATTATACAGTCTTAATTAATCATTCATTAACTTAGGGAAAATGTTGATTCAACATTAGACTTGTCACATTTGTGTCGCATGTATCTCAAAAAGTATTTGAGCTTCAACCATGCAACTTTGTGGAAACATCTATCAATATATGAAAGTGTTCACCTGGGGTTTTGTGCGTCTCTTGGATTAATGATCTTGCATTACTTAATGATTATCTTGCATTAATCATTAATTAACTTAGGGAAAATGTTGATTCGACATTAGACTGGTCATATTTGTGTCGCATGTATCTCAAAAACTATTTGAGGTCTTACACCAGTTACATGCCATATTCTTTCCAATGCTGATGGGGGTAATACCAGGTGGGGGGCTTCCATGTCCTTTGGACACTTTTCTGGTTAATCATATTATACCACCTGAAAATAAAGTTTGAGAGTTATATGAGAATCAGCTTGTTGTGGGCACAACTCCTCCTAACACTTACCGGATATGCATGGATTCCTTTATACTATAGTGGCATGGTGCATGCAAGTATGCATGACATGTACATGTTCATGAATACAGGAATTTTAGCTGTGACTATAAATATTTCTGATTGTGGGGTACACAGTTTGGCAAGCCAAAGTTGCAAGTATTCACAAAGATAGCTGCATACAGATATCTGGATTTAAATATGGATATCTTTATATGCTTCTTGAAATCAAAAAGTGGTCAATACATAGCACCCCATGGATATCAAAAATGAATTTTGGATGTGTAAAAGTTTTTTTTTAGATATCCAAAATTGATCTTTTGCTCATAAAAAAATAAATTTGAACATCCATAATAGTGATTTAATGTTAAAATGACTCGATTGCCATACTTAACAAAGTAAGAACCAATGATTAATCCTAAAAGTGCACTTTATAAAATTTACATCGTTTACCTTGAAGCAGACAACCTTCATGCTTTACAGATCAAGTCCACATGAAATAGAAACTAGAAAAGGAGATTTGCTTGGCAGATCTGTCTGTGTGCTTCCAAAATTTACAATAATTTGAATGCTACAACTTCTGTTTGTGTTTTTTGTGATGCACCTTCAGTACAAACATATACGCATGAATTAAGTGGGGAATGGCACTTCTACCTGTAATAGCTTTGAAGATATGCAAAATTTAAACTTTGCAAGTGGCCCTTATTAGTATGAATGAAAAAAATTACAACTTTTGTTTGTGGTTCATTGCATGTACCTACAGCACTAGCCTATAAATTGAAGGTGGAATGGCATCTCTACGTACAATAGTTCTGAAGATATTGAACATTTAAACTTTTGAAGTGCCCTTAATTGGCATAAATTAAAATTCTACAACTTTTGCTTGTGGCTCATTGGATGTGCCTAAAGCACAGTTTTAAACCTATAAACACGAGGTGCTCCTGCATGACTGTGTGGCGGTTACCACAAAGCCATGACTGCTGTATGTGGAGACAAGCTACCACAAAGCCATGACTGCTGTATGTGGAGACAAGCTACCACGAAGCCATGACTGCTGTATGTGCAGACAAGACTGTTCACTGATGAGTCACTCAACCCATTCCTGGTCACAGTACAACTGAGTCAGTTGCTTTCTTTAATGCAATGCATCCAGCCCAGGCTAAGGAAAGTTATTGACCTAGAGCACACTAGAGTTATTGACCTACATGTAGAGCACACTATCATGAATGGTCTTACACACAAATCCGAGCAAAATCATTTTCTAGCAACGAGAAATTTAAATAGAATTTTTAAGGCAGACAATGATTCAACTGCATATCCAGGTGCTTTTGGCCAATTTGAACGGGAAAGGGTTAATTATGTTCAATCTATGATGCAATTCTGCAATTCTGCTGGGGTTTTTTTTGGGGGGGGGAGGGTTCTGGTTGCAGAATTTTGTTAACAAATATTTTAGACACAGATTTATCATAAGATAGATGTTGTTAAACTTAAAGGGTCATTATACTGTTTCTGTGGCAGATGAAGGACGATGGTTAGACTTGCACAAGAAAGGCCATTCTGTATGTTCAGCAGGCGATATTGTTCATTCATATGTACAATATTCATGATGATTAATGAAACATTTACAGAAACACATTTAGGGCCTGTATTTTTCTGTTTCAAAAAAACCAGAAATTCTGTTTCACCAGCCAGAAATTTCCAAATTCCGTTTCAGTAGTTCTCTTTGTATGTAAAACACATTAAGGCAAAACAGCAAATTCCGTTTCAGAGGTGACCAAAAAAAAAATTCATTATTCCGTTCCGTTTCCATTAAAAACGGAAAAATACAGGCCCTACACATTGGAGCAGACAGTGTTTGATGTGCAGCTATGTCCAGGTCAATTAGAGGTCAGGGGTCAAGGACCATGCAGCCCTTGGATGTTTTTGTAAATTGGTATACCTTCGAGTTTGCATGTTCTCTCAGGTATTATGTCATGACGCAAGGCAGGGTCCTTGGCACCACACTTATAGGGATGACTGTGTACGCTTACAGATGTCTGTGCGTAAGAAGAAAAATCTACTGATCATTTTAGAAGGAAGCCAACCACATGTATTCCCCCACGTGTCTGATCTGGCTCACAGACATGAATGGGGGTGGGGGGAGGGGAAATCATATTAATTTCAAAACTACAATCAAGCCATGCCTTTGACATTTCCCCATAATATTTTTATAGCATAATCTTAGTTTACTTCTTCACCACTCTGATGATTCACACATAACAGGAAATAAATTTATTTCTTTGGACATCAGAAAAAAATGTGCATTTATGTCTGACAAGAATTACCCATCTCCCCCCTCATTCACGTGGAACCTGCTCATGCAGAATCATGCAGGGATCCTGACAACCTGTCTGAGGAAGCAATGATGCAGTGAGTCAGTTTTTCATGTGATGATACAAATCAGTGAAGCAGAGATGTGAAAGACGAGAGAAAATTTAGGAAGGAGATGAAATAGTGAAAGCAAAGATTTATTGGGGAATGCCAATATTTAAAGGTGGACTCGAAATGAGTTGTAGCAGACCTGAGCTGGTCAGTCATCCCACTTCTATTTTCCATATCTCAATCACTTGACGGTCATTTTTGTTTCATAAGAGCTAGGTGCAGTCAACCCTGGGGCAATCACAACCTTCATCAAGGGACCACCTCTGTCACTGCAGTAAAATGGAAATCAATCAACTTCAGTGTATAAGGCCATTTTGAGCCTTGTAATGGGAGGCTGTTATGACTGGGGGGGGGGGGGGGAGGTTGAGTGCACATATACAGTGACACCTCATTGTAAGGACGCTCACAAATCTCGTACATTCACTTTATAAGGACAGAAGTGTGAAGGGACCACTTGTTATAAATTCCCTTTGCTATTTCGCTCATTTATATGGCATATTCTTATATCTGACATGTTTTGCCGAAAACACATCAGGCCATGATGATGCAGTTTCACCATACAGTGGTCCCCGTTCTTGAGAGGCCACCCCAAGGACAGGCCCAAAAGTGGTCTCTCAAGACAGGTGGCCTCTCCTTAGAGGTAGAATAACATCAAAAAGATAGCAGCAGGGAGCTGTGAAATGTGGTCTTTCAAGCCAGGTGGCCTCTCATTGGAGTGGCCTTTCAAGACAGGGACCACTGTACATTGATGGGAGAGAATTAAGGTGCATACTGACAGCAGACTCTATACCCATATTTGGGAATCATATGTCACAGGCACCATGCAGTCTGCAGAGATTGACAGCGACATCTAGCATAATTAAATAGTATTGACAAATGGGGAAGTGCGTTGAATTTCAGAGCCTCAGTTATTCAATATCATGAATTTTTGGCCCCAGTTGGTTTGTGAGGCTGCTATCCTGATTTTAACAGTTTGCATGTGATTTGTATGTGCGAGATGCCGTTACAAGCCAATATAATGCTTGCTTGGTACCAGGCAGCCTCTGTGTACAGATCATTCACTCATCAATCATATGCATCATACACTTAAGCTTTGGTCACACAGAAGTTGTGCTGTTGGCTTTTTTTTTTTTTTTTTTGGTTTGTTTATTTTGATTTAGACACAAATTACATTTACCGAAAAAATAAAATAAATAAATAAAATGGTTGATTCAGGGATGGCATAGTCAAAAAAAGTGTGATTTCGGGACAAGTAGTCAAGACCATCAGGGACACAAAATAATTAAAAAGAATATAGCAGCAATTTTGATGAGGGACACACACGGCGAAAGTGGCCAAATTTTGGTGCTAATTTCAGGGATTGTCCCCTGATGGTGAGGAACAGTTGGCATCTCTGTTGATTGTCTTATCTTAAGTGCTGGTTTCATGTATTCCCTCTCCCTCTAGCCCTCTGACTCTAACCCTAACCCTATTTCTGCCACCTAACCCTCAGACAGGCAAATTATGCGCTTTTGTACAAGATCTCATTGCCCTCTGGATACATCAATCTGCTTGCATAAATGTCTGTGTCACAGTGAAAATGGTCACAAAAGGCTGGCGATCTCCCAAAAGAGGGGTCTTTCAAAACAGGAACTATTGTATGTATATATATTCAGCACTTGCCAAGTCTTCATAAATATACATATGTTTGATAACCTTGGATTAGCAGTAGCCCAAGACTAGAGTGCAGTAACTTTTATATCCTTTGATAAGTTATAGGCCTGTATAATGTAATAGATTAGAAAATTGTAAAACTGTTTTATAAGTGTAGTGCGGGTATTATAGATTTACATCCTTAGACTATGACTTTATTTGATGTATATACATGTATGACCATTAAAATTACTTGTCATACAGTAGTGTGATGTTTACAACAAGTTCATATTCTCAGTCATCTGTGTATGAGAGGGGAGTGTGTGTGTGTGGTACTTTAATATCGTTGGTATAGCAATGAAATACACTGAGAACTGAGATGATGTTCTCGTGACTAAATTGGCAAAAATACCAGAAATGTGTCACAGGTAGATCTGACAGCATCACGCTAAAATGCAGTAATATGTGCCCATGCAGAGAGCCAATGACAGGTCTGCACCCACCTTGTTTGTGGAAGAGTAGTAATTAAAACACTGGCACTTGTAACATGGTGGAAACGTAATGCATGTACTTCATCATGTTAATTGTGAACCAAGGGATGTACAAATCTCCCAAGCATCCACCAAGAGTTTGCTTTAAAAAAGGGGGTAGGTGGGTGGGTGTTGATTTGCAATGGAGGACACAGGGAGGGTGAGGCTCTGTTTTCTCCCCCATAGCTCATCATGGATTCAATTTCCTGCAGATGTTTTTGGATACCTGGAAACAACAGCTGCAAATCTTTATTGAAAAACACCAACTAATTCCCGCAGATGCTATCAGGGTCCATGCAGTCAATTCATACTGGCTGTGTTTTTGCAAATGAGACCTGCGCAGGAGGGGCACACTTGTGTGGTATATGCCTTCTGAGAGTTCCATTCAGAATGTTTTGTTAACAGTGGAATAAAGATAAAGATAGAATGACGAGGAGGATGTAGAAAACATTGGGTAGGTGTATACCAATTTGCACGGAAAGTGTTATTCTTTGAATCTTGCAAGGGGTCCAGAACATTAAATGCACTGAATTGGACCGCCTTAATTATATATCTACTTCTGAAAAATCCAGGATATATGTATAAAAAAAAAAACTTGCCAAGCACTTATTATCACATGAGGCATGCATGTGATGATTATAATATCCAGAACCTTCATGTCAGGTTAGTGAACTAACACATCCTGATCATCCATCATCATTTAAGATTTTTATCTATTCACTGGGAAAATAATAGACACAAAATTGAGAAACTGATAGCAATCATTAGACAGCACATATTTTTAGCTCAGCTGACTTGCCAGTCAGCTGAGCTTATAGGAGGGTCAGTTGTCCATCATCCAGCATCAGAGAATATTGGTCCCCCTTGGAACAATAATTCAGGACTGTTTCAATTGTGCTTGTTCACATTATGAATATTGCTTCCCCTACCATACATTTTGTATTGTCAGTTAAGTTTATTCTGTACAAATGGTACATATATGTGTATTCACAATTGGAAATATTTAATGCACATTACTATGATCAGTCTATGGTCAGCTGAACTGTATAAGCTGAATTTTAAGATGAGACTGATCTTAAACTAAGCAAAAACTAAGCTAAATTTTGTAAGCTAATGAAATGAAAAATAGATATGAATAAGATGGGACAAAAAGTACTAGTAAACACAATTAGTCAATGTGACACAGACAGAATTAATCATCAGTTTGTGGGTGGAAACAATTATCTGCAAAACATAAGTACCCCACAGAGGGGTGGGGGTGGGGGGGGATATTCATGGGTGGGAACAAATATTGGGGCCTCAAGGAAGAACACATATTTGTTGCTGGGAGAACAAATGTTCCTTTGCACTGGCATTCATCATCCAGTGTCCCTTTGTCCATCTGTCCACAATTCACATTTTCAACTTATTCTCCAAGACCGTCAGCCAGATCCACTTGAGACTTGGTAGCCATGAACCTCAGGTATGTCTTTACCAAGTTAGTTCAAATGGTCATGCTCCAGTGACTTTAGGATTTTCAATCAAGTTGTTAATTTATTTGGAAAAATCTTTAAACAAGTCTTCTCAGAAACCACTTGGCCAGTTGCTTCAAAATTGCCTAGGGACATTTCTACGAACCCCTAAATCTTAATTTGTTCAACAGGTGGCACTAAAAATTTTCTTTACATCTGTGTGCTAACACAGAAATTCTATTTTTGTTGGGTTTCTTTCTTTCTTTCTTTCTTTCTTTCTTTCTTTCTTTCTTTCTTTCTTTCTTTCTTTCATGACTTTGTGCCAAAAAGGACATCCTGTTTCCAAGAATTCTTTTTTCTTTCTTTCCTGCAACTTGAATGACATTTAATTTGGACACTATTATGTATTCGTAGAAACTCCAAACTCAGCATGATTGTACCTCCATACATAGATTCTTGCCTTTTTATTTACAGGAGTCAACATTTTAAAATTATGCAAATTAGGACCATTTGAATCTTCAGAACCCACAAAAATGGTTCTGGTAGATGGGGACATCTGGTGGCAAATCTGTTCAGTTCAGGGTGTGACAAGCTTGCCAGGCAACACACTGGTCTGATCTCATAGCTGGTTACATCTGGTAGCAAAAAAATGCAGTTTGTGGAATGGGAAGGTTGTAGGCAACAAATTTCCTGTAAATGCAGGGCAAGCTAAAATGTCGAAAAGTCAATACTTCTCTTTGAAGTGTTGACTGGAGCATGACACTTCATTTTTTTGAAAAACAAAACATGCACATGAAGGAGCAAATACATGCTAATGTCTTTACATCCCACAGTCTGTAGCTCTATAGTGACTGGCAAAAGAGGTGTCAGTCATATATGTAGGCTGTGGTATGTCCAGCTGTGGGGATGAATAGTTACACTTAGATTTAGAAATGTCCCCAGGGCACACATTGGCTCCTTACCCTTGAGCATTCAAATAACCAAATTTTGTATTCACATTTTGATAACACTGGAAGAAGTTCAAAATACATGCCACAGCTACACAGTTACTGACACCCTGTGGTATAAAGTGGAACAAGGTGGGTTATCAAAGGCCTGCTGTGTCTTCACAATCTATACACCAAAACACCAGATATACAGGCCAAACAGAGAGCTGCATTAGCTGGCTCCCAAGTTCCCAGGTATATTGCAGCCAGGCATCTGAAGTTTCACTAGTGACTGCATGGTTAAATGGTTTTCATGGCAACTTACTAATCAGGCCAGGAAAAACTCAACTAATTAAAGTGTGTGTGTCAAAATCTTGAATATCTTCAAAAGTGTAATGGATAAAGATGTCATTCCAACTTCTACTAGAGGGTTATTGACCATTGCACATCTAATGAATTTAAAACAACAGTTGTATCAAATTAAATTATGCTAATTAGCAGCATTTGAAATTTTGAAACTTAAATATCTTCAAAACTATTTTAAATGGAGATGTCGTTTCCACTTCTACTAGGGGCTTATTGACCATTGTGCATGTACTGAATCTAAAACAGAAGTTGTAGCAATTTAAATTATGCTAATTAGCAGTATTTGAAATTTTCAATCTTGACTATCCTCAACACTATAATAGATAGAGATGTCATTCCAACTTCTCCTAGGGTTTTTTTGACCATTGTGCACCTAATTAAAACAAAAGTTGTAGCAATTTAAATTATGCTAAGTAGCACCATCAGAAATTTTAAATCTTAAATAACTTCAAAGCTATGATAGGTAGAGATGCCATTCCAACTTCTACTCCTGTTTTATGGACTAGTTGTACATTGCCATACCAATATGCTTTGAAGACACACACGCTGATTTGTTATGCAGCAAATCCTCTTTTCTAGTTATCTACATGTACTTGCAGTTATGCATGAGACACACACACACACACACACACACACACCACCACCACCACCACCACCACCACCCTCCCCTCTGGCTCCAGTAAGGAGGGTTCATACTAGTCACAAGGAAGATACAAAAACACAATTCTTGTTTTTACTTGCAGTAAGGAAGCAGTTCAAATTGTTAAGTTTTACAGCTAAGTGTTTTAGTAGACATTTTTGGGTGGGATATGGGGTGGAGTGAAACTACTTGTGTTGATTAATGTTTTCCTTGGCTGTGCTCAACCTCAATCATAAATCTGTGTTCCAGAAAGTTCCCTCACTGATGAATTAGCATGAATGAAATTGACATAACTTTTGGGCTCTTTGAAAGCGCAGTTGATTTTTTGGCATCATCAGAGAGGCAAATACATATAGATGCAAGCTATTTCAGGTGACTTGGCTAGATTTTTTGCTGTTACAATAACTGTACACCACAGTTTGATTTTCAAATACATGTATTAGTATTTTGTGGTAAACTATTTTTGGCTAATCTGAAGCCAGTACTTTTGTCTACTGAGTGACAGAGTGATTGCAATGAACTTGACCAGCTATCATTGGCTTATTAATCTGTACTATTGGTACACATTAGACCATTGTTCATTTGCAATCTCCAAACTAGGCATGATTAATTATCCTTCGTTATTCTGTTTGAGGGTGAATAATCATTTTCTAGAGTGAAATTCATAAGTGGAAAATCACACTTGACCTGCGGTCACTTGTAATTTCCCCCACCAACAACGATCCCTTGTGAGAGAAAACTAGTAAGTCACTCTCAGCCATGTGAGATTCAGCAACAGTTGCAGAATTTGAATTTATGTTAACTAAGGTAGTTGAGATGCTCCAGTGTTGAATATCTTCAAAACTATTATAGCTCAAGGTGCCATTCTGGATTTAAATCATAGATTTGTGCTGTATGTACATCCAACCATTCAAACTGCCATAAAAGACAATCAATGCTTGACAGAACACTTTGGGAGAATGAAGCCATTGCACTTCCCTCCAAATTGGACAAAATAAGACAGGAAGCGGAAATAAATGTACATTTAGTGATATTGCTAAGTGATTTAAGGATACCGCTAAATTATTTAGCAGTTTCACTAATTGTGTTGTTTTGCAATATTGCCAAACGATTTAGCGACATCACTAAATAATTTAGACATATCATCAAATCATTGAGCAATATCGCCAAATTGCTTAATGATATCTCTAAATTATTAAGTGATATTGCAAAATGATCTGGAGATAACACTTAATATTTAGCAATATTACTAAATTAGCAATATCCCTAAATGATTTAGTGATATTGCAAAATTGGAGTAAATGTCAAAACGGTTGCCATAAAGAATAGCCTCCAACATGTCAATGGTGTGTCAAATTCAGAAGAGCTGTGGGTAACCTGTATGCTGTGGCATTATGGATTCACATCGATCCCTGTGTTTTGCCGGTGGCCCCTTATGAATGATAAAGCTCATACTAGGCCCCCAATACCAGACACACCTTTTTGCAGTGCTGTGGCTGTTTCTCATTTACAGAACAATTTGTTTTTGTGTGACAGGGGAGGCATACTCCTAGCTATCCTATTCATGTTACATAACAGTCCAAGTGACACTCATATTTTTTTACAGAAAGTAACATTTAGAATAGCCCATGTTAAACCAATGGGGGGGGGGGGTTCTGTTTTATTTTAGCCAGGAGTATATATGTCACAATAGGATCATGATCACATCACAGGTCCTGCCAGATAGACCTTACTGGAAGTGAGAACTATACAGCTATTTAGGAGGGAAATGGCTATATGGCAAGTCCACGGATGTGAAACAGTGTTTTAGTGCAGAGACTGTAGTGGTGAAACATTGGAGTATGAAGGAGGGCTGCCATAAGACCCAGTGAATATAGTGCAGACTCCACTTGTATTAGGTGGATGTATCTGTCATTGACACTTCATGATCTGATCAGGTTTGGAACTGCAGTGCGTGCATGTGCAGTTAGTCTAAGGTGACTTCCAGTTCACCGGGACTTGTCCTAACATCATATCTTTCCTGGGTATTGTGGAATGGACAACTGCCTGGCAAAATAAAGAACATTTTGATTCTGCATTTTTAAGGGTCTGCCCAATTGGGGGAAACATATCTGTTTCCAGGTTGTTCGTCCCTATAACAGTGATTCAATCACTGAACTTACTAATTAGATAATATTCCAGATTCATAGATATCACAAAAACAATATAGGCCTACTTTCTACTTTTTCTATCAACTCAGCTAACAAACTAGTCAGAAGAACCAAAATAGTGACAGGCCTACCAATTTTCCTTTATCTTTTGCAGAAGTAATAAAATTTGGATTTTGAGTGGTTGGGCTTATACATATTGGAAACACTATAGTCTGTATTTAATAAAGAATATTTCAGAGGTTGAGAGGACCGGTTTAAACCACCTCAGTTACCTTTTGTGGGTGACTGCCTGTCTCAAGTCAGGAGTGAAATTTGTTTCGTCACATTGGTACTGGAAGATGAATGTTGATGCTTTGGTAACTCTGGAATCTCTTTGATGTCATTGTTGGGTTTTATATTTATGAATGTGGGTTATGTTTTTCTACACAAGTGTATCATACTGGAGACGTCCATCCGGATGGATGTGCACATGCATTCTCGTTACTATGATATCTACAGAATGCCTCCATGTATTTTGCTCAAATTTTATGATATGCTTACCTCACCTGGCAAGATGAAATGATTAGATTTTGGTGTTACCATGACCTAATTTGAGCAAATGGCAGCTAAATTACATGCTCATTTGGCTCATTGCTGCAATAACTCCAAAATGCTCCATTGTATTTTGCTAAAATTTGGCAGTATTCTTATCTATAGCTAGCAAGCCAAGGTGAACTGATTAGATTTTGAAGCCTAATTATATGTTCGTTAGGGCTCATTACTGCGAAATCTCCAGAGTGCTTCCATATGTCTTCCTCAAATTTTATAGTATGATTATCATGTATGCTAGGATGATCTGACTAGATTTTGGTGTCATCATGGCCTAATGTCAGCAAATGGCAGCCCAATTACATGTTTGTTAGGGCTCCTTACCACAAAATCTCGGAATACTTCCATGTATTTTGTTCACATTTTGCAGTATAATTATCTTACATGACAATATGAACTGATTAGATTTTGGTGTCACCATGACCTATTTGAGCAAATAGCAGTTAAATCAGATGTTCATTAGGCTAGTTACCATATCTCCAGAATGCCTCCATTAAATATTCTCTAATTAAAGTTTGATAGGAATAATTAAGGGTCTGCCCCATGGGGAGACCCTTTATATGTTATCGGGTCCATCCAGATGTCCTTCCATCCGGATGTGCATATTCTCGTTACCATGATATCTACAGAATGCCCCCATGTATTTTGCTCAAATTTGGCAATATGCTTATCTTACCTGGCAAGATGAACTTATTAGATTTTAGTGTCACCATGACCTAATTTGAGCATATGGCAGACCCTTCAGTCAACGCTTTGCGTTGAAGGTATGTCTATTTTTTTTTTTTTTGGAAGGGGGGGGGGGGTGATCAATTCTAAAAATTTCATGTGACCTAATTAAATGTAAAGCTGCATGGGAATAATACATGTAGATGTAACATCAACGGTTTACCTTTTATTGAAGCTATATGTGGCATGCTTACAACACAGTATGTGAAAGTGAGAATGAGGCTTCCTGGAACAATACAGAGCATTAACTCATTCCATACCATACCAGTCCCTGATATTTACCAAGATTTAAGACGACAATTGCATATTTAAATTCTTCATGAAAAGAGCTTTCGTTCAAGTAGCAAAATGCCTATCGTCTTTTAAGTCAGTGGTTCTGGCACTGCCTGGCAGTGCCAGAACCACTGACCATGCAAGGCCTGTGAACATAGTATGGAAGGAGTTGAAGACACATGCAGCTGACATTTATCTGTTATTAACCATAGCCCCAGAGTGGCACATCTCAACAGTATACACTTTTCACTATAATAACACCATCCGTGGGGCTTTTCCTTTTCTGGTAGTTGACTCAGATGTTGTTAGTACATGCACATGTCTATGTAGTTGGAGCATGTGAATTTGGTTTCATTTCGGATATGTCCATATGCTTCAAGTGCATATTGTTTATGACACAAATTTCATGAAATCACATGTTAAAATACTATAAATTGTCTGTAAATGTGTCCCAGTTTTGTGGAATATCAGTGAAATGAATTAGTGGTTAAGCAAATGAGTTAACATCAACCATAATGTTTGTGTTGCAGGTAGCAGCTAGTCTCCATGGAAGAGTACGTGAGATATACATGCCAGTGAGACAGTGGGAGCTGCTGGATACTGCACACAGCATGTAGATATTGTGGCTGGTTTGGATATACTGCTCCACCATGGCGGGTTGGCACAGTTTGTCCGGATACCTCTGGTTCCGCCCTGGCGGCAGTAAGTTACTTGCACTTCTAATATCAAGCATAAACATTTTGCTGTATAATTATGTATTTTTAGTTTTGGTAACAAAGAGATCAACATAAACTGCTTTGATCAACAACATTGGTGGATTGATTTTGCCACATAAATTTGTCTAGTCGGAAAGTTTAATTGGTGGTGTTTGGCTCATTTTAAAAATTTTTGTGGCCTTGGTTATAGCTTGATATATTACCTATCTATTCTTAAAATTTGGAACCACTATCTAAGTTGTACTAAAAATGGAAAAAAAATAAGTACAAGTATAGCATTGGCCAAGTGTACAGTCAGCATAAAGTAACTTACAAATGATGCTCAAGGAAGGGAAGCAAGTCAAATCATGTGGTCAATTTCGGCAACTTAAAGTTAGCTGTTAATTAAATCAGGATCTTCTGGAGACCCATTGGGCTCAATGTCACTTTTGATGATAACAGTAAACTTCTGCTATGACAAACTAGGGCAGTATGATATTTACAAAACTTATCTCTATATATGCTATTAAGGCACATAGAATTTGATCAACAGTGAATTGACTATATGCCTTGTTGCGTGCATCTGATGACCACTCTGTGGTGAACTGACTGTGATAAAAGGTCAAACTCTTGCACAGCGGTGTGGACAGTACAATTGTGTGACTGGTCTCAGGGAGCAATGGTTTGAATGCCCCACTAAAACTCTGATTGTTTTCGTCATATCGTTTGATGAACTTTTGAAGTTCAAATAAAGCAAAGTGATGCAACAACAAAGCTGAGATTTGTGAAGTACAACTATATAACCACCATGTGCTCACTGCGGGGTTGTGCTATTTAACTACTACGACCCACAGCATTGCCACATCAGTGATTACAATATTCCAACTTACATGTTAAGGTGGCTGGACTGGCTGCTCTTGGAAAAAGAATGGCTTTCAAAAACACCTGTATATAAAACATTCCGAACTAGTGACAAAGTGATATGCATAGCATATTACATAGTACACCATCTCAACCATTCAAGTCATACAGTGGACATATACAGTATACAGCGAAACCCGTTTTTGAGAGACTACAGCGCAGAAATTTAAGACCACCTGCCTTTTTCAGACCAAGTTTACCATGTCTCTTTTGTCACCTTTCCCATGTTATTAAACCTCTATTGAGACCACCTGCCTTATGTGACCACTTTTTGGCCTGCCCTAGGAACAGTCTCTCAAAACAGGTTTTACTGTATAGATAATGGAAGGAACTTCCAAATTTACATTTATGTTTCTTTCTAGGAAATGGCCGGGACAAAGATAATGATTTTGTGGTATTTTGATCGGTAGACTAAACACTGCAAAAAGGTATCAGGGATTTTTGGTTTATGGACTATAGTTCTCCTGCTATGGGTTAACAAGCGATTGAAAGGCCTTGTCTTTGAAATTTCTTTCAAGGCCATGTCTATCAGTGGTTTTGCTATCCATGGGTAATTGTACAAGTTTTGACATGATGTGTCATGGAATATGTAAGGGTCTGATAGTTAATAGAGTAGGGGGTTGTCTCATACATTTTTAGGACAGAGTATGTATAACCAGTGAGTGTATGCGATAAATCCGCAAACAACAATACCTAAAGCAAGGGAAGGGGAAAAAAAACAAGATATAGGCTGCTCCCAAGGATAGTTGGCAATTTAAACAGGGCATGGTCCCAGCCAGCACTGGCAATCAGCTGGGTGATCAGTGCATGGAATAAAGTCGATCGGAGGGCTGGGAACACCCAAAACTTTTCAACATGTACCAGCTATACCATGGCTAGTCGGTTTTTGCATTGCCTGGCCAGCCATGCTACAGCTGTCAGAGGACAGCTATGGCATAATTGTAAGGAAGAAATCAGATTCAATGGATATTTGGTAAATATTAGGTGGCCTAGTTTTCCAATATAAATTTATGTGAGCATGTTATAGGGAAAGGGAAGAACATCACATATCAAGCTACAACCAAAGCTGGCTGGTGGTCAAATGTCGTCTGCTTCAGTAATTTTGACTATTTTCAACAGTAGTGAAAAAAGCAACATGAATGGGAATTGTAGATGAAACCTGTGAAGATAACTCACTCCAGTTCAACAGCTTTCCTTGGCATGTGTATAACCACCAAGCACCCAACTCACACCAAGGAAATCATTGGACTCCGTTATAATTAAAGGGGGAAAGTGCTAAAAGAGATTTATAAGCTGTGAGTTCATAGGTGTACCAAAACAATGGAATTTAGATGTGAGGATCTTCTGAAACCGTTTTTATTAGTCCCCCAGCAGGGACTAGATGCTTGCACTGTGTCCTTCTAGCTGTTCCTGAGTCATCCTTCCATCCTTCCTGCCGGCATACATGTAGCTTGTCCGGGCTGTATTTTTTATACCATAACACCTACACCTACCAAATTTGATGGGTGGATACTTCATGAGGAAGGGATGTGTCACACACCAAAATTGGGTCACTGTGACCTTGACCTTGACCTCCCATAAAGATTAAGCTTGTCCAGGCTATATATTCTATAGGCCACAGACCACAGTTATAAATCCTTCTATTTTTCATATTAGCATTTTTTGGTCTAAAAAATCAGCATTTTGGTATTTGAAAATTCCGTGAATGGCATTTAACAGAAAAAAATGTCAGAAAAACATGGATGGATTTTTGTCATATTTTTGTCATATAATTCCCAGCTCGTTGATTTGTGATAATTGAAATACGAAACAACACCTGGATGTCAGCTTTATACAGGTGTATGAACTGTGCTCTTGCCAGGGTCACATTGTCCTTCCCCACCATAAAGTTCCCACCTGACTTGGAAGACAGTGCACCTATATGACCACCAATGAAGCAACTCTATGATGCAGCAAACCTGACTTAGCTAACTTTATTTAAACAGAAGCTACAGCATGCTGAAAACACAGTATTTTCACAATGACGGATTTTCTCTGTTGGGATGTGCAACGAGCCAATCACAACTGTGGTCTGTATTAAACCTATACCATGATACCTACAACTAGAAAATTTGGTGTGTGGACACTTCATAGGATATGAGTGTGTCATGCACGAAAATTGGGTCACTGTGATCTTTGACCTTGACCTTTCACCCACTTGAAGTTTTTGGTTGTCTGGGCCATATTTCATATACCATAAGTACCTCCAGCTACCAAATTTGGTAGTAATGGTGGTAGTAGTAGTAGTAGTAGTAGTAGTAGTAGTAGTAGTAGTAGTAGTAGTAGACGACCTTATAAATGGAGGGTATAAACCTGGTAAGCTGATGCTTATCTCCCCGAGGGCCCTCTTGTGTGCACCACCCAATCAACCATTCAAACAAGTGTGTGCGGGGACCTGTTGTAAGTGCACTTCTGAGTCAAAAGACTTGCAGCCTACGTCTTCGTTGCTGACATAATCAGGCACAGGGAACTCAAACATGTCCCACTTAGCCTTTGAACAGTTAAGTGGTCAATGTATGTGAAGAGCCAGGGACAAATCCTGTTGGATCAGCCAGGAGTTGAACCGTGTACCCTTCACACAGAAATCGAGGACCGTAGCCATTCGGCCAAGGTGGCTCCTTGACCTTCGAACCTACATAAAGATTTAGCTTGTCCAGGCTATATTTCTTATACCATAACACCTACAACTACCAAATTTGGTGTGTAGACACTTCCTAGGGTAGAGGTGTGTTGTGCACCAAATTGGGTCACTATGACATTTGACCTTGACCCCCTTTAAGTTTTAGCTTGTCCTGGCCATATTTGTATACCTTCACACCTAATTGTATCACATTTCTTTAAGTTTTCATAAGTTTTGGCAGTAGTTACCACACTTAAGCAAATTTCATACTAGTACAATCAACCTTGCTATCTGTTCTCCTTTGGGGGACTATGTATTGCTATGCAATACTTGATACTGTCAAGTCAGGAGTCAGTGGAAAAAAGTCAGATTTCTAAGGAATTACTTTTTTTATTGATATAGATTGCAGACTATGTGAAGATTTTGAACTTCTCTTTGGCACCTGACTCATCTTTTGATCCTTACTACCATAAAGATTATGCTCTTTCCATACGAGAGGCCCCTTGTGTCATAAAATTGGCCAACACAGTGGTACACTTGATGAGTCCTGAAAGTTATATGGGGCTGTACCACCAATGTGTGATCCTGTGGAAGTTTGATGTTACATCATAGGGATGACCTTGATTAATTTCTCAAGGTGATGGAATGCATTTCATGAAATAAATTTTTGATGATGATCACCAGATTATATGTCAGCAGAGCAATAGACCCATGGGCCTCTTGTTATACTACTGCAAGGGATATATATGATTCCTTATGTCTGTCCTTCCAGCTATCCATTACACTGAACTTCTATCTGCAACTTCTCCCCTTTAGTCAGGCGAATTTCAGAGTTTGTATGGCTGATGGGCATAATGAGGACCAATATATATATATATATGTGGCCTTGGTGCTGCTAACATTTCCTGATTTTCAATGATATATAGCTCAGCTGACTTGTCAGTCAGCTGTGCTTATCTTGTGGTCCTTCATCCTTCGTCCACCCTGTCCATGTCCATCTGTCAACAATTCACACTTTCAATATCGTCTCAATAACTGTTGGCCAGATTCCCTTGAAACTAGCTGAAGTCATGAAGCTCTACCAAGTTTGTTCACATGATCATGGTCCAATGGTTTTTTTATTTTTTATGATTTTTTGGTGCATTTTTTGGCAAAATATTAAAAAATCTTTTTCCAAAACTGCCAAACTGATTGCTTTAAAATTGCACATGCCTACTTCTGGGGAAACTTACACCTCAATTTGTGCACCAGGTGGTGCTGCAATTTTTCTTCCTATTTTCTATCTCGTAATTTTTGTGCATTAAAGCTATTTTTGACTTCTTCTCTGAATGGTGGCTTAGATTCTTCTGAAACTTGTGAGAAATGTAGCTTGTGGAAGGGTCAAACAAAATTGGTCACTAGATAATGATATTCCTCATTTCTCATTTTGAACAAATTTTTCAATTAGGGTACTTATTGTTTAATGTATTCATTAATCCCATTGATAACAAGACATTTCAATGGGTATTGCAATGGTGGGTCACTTTTGACTTCTTCTCTGAAACAGTTAACCAGATTCCCTTCAAACTTGGTTGGGATGTACCATTGGTGTGTCTTTACCATTGTTGTTCAAATGGTCATGCTGCAGTAATTTTTGGATTTTTTAAGAATTGTTTGTTCATTTTTTGGCACAATATCAAAAAATCTTATTCACCAAAACTGTTAACCCAATGGCTGTGAAATTGCATATGGACACTTCTGAGGATCTTAGACCTTGATTTGTTCACCAGGTGGCACTGGCGCTGCAAACTGTAAACACACCTGAAGAAATATTTTTTATGTTGGTTTGAATATTAAGGTTGTGTGTATGTTTACAGGCAACCAGTTAATCTCTAAACATTTAAAGTTAGAGATTGTAAGGTTGGAGTTTATCAGGGTCATGGAATGAAATTACAGTTGAAGATTCTGTATTTAGCCATATAGTTTGCAGCATTTAAGAAAGTTAGTGTGACTTATGAGCTTGGTTCAGTGCACATCATCATGTTCTATTCTACAGCTGTTATGTCTGACCAGGGATCAGTCAGTTTATCAACATTTTACCATGCTCATCATGTGAGTGACCATATCGATCTGAGCAACAGCATTCAAATCAAACTGCATCTGTTGATGTATGTCATGTTACAATACATGTATTTATAAAGTGTTGTCACAGATTTTATACTGTTTCTTGGTATGGTAAAATACTGGAAGCATTACATTTCTGGTGCAAAAATATATTGAGAGGAGGAAAATTTATGATTTTTTCTCTTTCTATTTGAGCCACATAGGCAAACTTATGGCTATTTGTTTGTAATGCAACCTGGTCAGTGTGTTGGTAATTGAGATGGCATGTTTCTTTGTTAAACAACTGTTCCCGTTCCTTTGACTGTACCACTTCTATATAAAGGGCCCAGTGTGCTTATGAATTTTTTTAGAATGTAAGCCTCGAGTTCAGATCAACATTCTGAATACCATGTAATCCTATGTCTGTGTGATTTCAAATTAAAATTGTTATCATGGCATTTACAGGGATCGGGGTGTTTACAGGGATAGGGGTAATAAAAAGGAATGCTAGCATATATTAAAAGAGAGGAATGGTCTTGCATGGATTTGTAAGATAAGTACAGCAGTTTCTTAATAGTATGGTTGCAATGGAATCGTCTGGGTAGCCAAGTTTTAGCATTTTTGAGATGGAAAACCATACCTGGTTGATTTATCAGGAAAGTGATTGAGAGCAAGAAGCTTATTAAATATAGATTGCTGGCTATAGCTACAACTTGCAGTCAAAAGCATCTTGTGCGAAGCCCATGAAGCCATATATTGATTTGTTAAGATGACTGCCAAGCATACCATTGAATTGTGCTAACGCGACTTGCATGGATTTGACACATATCTTTCTTACAATCCGTCACATCGATTGTACAGTCTTATCTTTGTGACATTTGACACATGTTCGACTGTAGGCAGCAGAAATCCACATGTACACGTACATGATAAGGTAAAACCTGTGATTTAAGAGTGTGCCATCTGTTACAAGTATCCTGTGATTGACAGGTGAGGCTTGCATATGCATATTGTTGGTAGATAACTAGGTGGTCAGACAACGATCAAGCTGTTTTATACATGTAGCAGTTGCCGTATGCTGTCAATTCACTTCGTTTTGCTGTGTGTATATTTTCACTGATTTTGCTGGTGGCGCAAAACTGCTAAAATAAAAACACGATGAAATGGTGTTTTAACTCATTCCATACTATGGTCACAGGCCTTGGGCAGTGCCAGAACCACTGACTTAAGACTATAGGCATGTTGGTACTTGAACAAAAGCTCTTTTCATGAAGAATTTAAACATTCAATTGTCGTCTTGAATCTTGGTAAATATACGGAAAACTCAGGGACTAGTATATGGAATGAGTTAACATAGGTTTAATAGGGAGTGTATCCAAAATTATGAGATTTGAAGTTTAATGAATTGGCTGAAATATGAAAATCATGAAAACAAGTACATTTACTTCAGGTGTTGGTCCAGACGCCATGTTGGACTGCTTTCTTGGCTTTAAAGTCTTGTCTCAAAGTTAATGATGGGCAGAACAACTCAGCTGCTGAAACTTCACTTTTATTCCACGTGCTCAATGACAGAGACCCATTTGACATACTATGTATAGAGGGCAGCACCTGCCAGAATAACAAACCTCACATTTGCCATGGATGTGCCCAAAACAAAATTTTCTATTTGTGTACATTTAAGTTTATGGGGTCAAACTACAGGTGAAGTTTTTCATTGCCTATGCTATGCTCAACAGTAATCACAAATCAGTGTTTCTGAATGTTCCCTAACTGATGAATTAGCTTGCATAAAGTTTGCATAACTTGTGGTAACTTTCAAAGTACAGTTGTATTTTTTGCATCATTAGAGAGGCATACACATTTGGATGCAAGGTATATCAGCTGACCTGACTGGATTTTTTTTTTATGTTTACTATCTTCACAACTATTATAGGCAGAGGTGTCATTCCAACTTCAGTCCATAGCTATATATAGGTTTGTGCTGTAGGCATGTCCAGTGAACCATAAACAATAGTACAATAGTTATAAAATTAGGATTTATACCTAATAGGGAAACTTGAAAAAAATAAATCTTGAAATGTCTATATATCTAGCTGCAAAACTATTATGTGTAGAGAAATGCCATTTTTATTTCACCTCCTAGGTTTCTCCATCATCAATTTTGTCCCGAGCCAAACTCTCAAATGCCAATAAAACCAGAATATATGAACAGTGTCCTTATCAGTGAAGTTGAAATTATGCAAATTAGGAGCAATAATAGCAGACTTGCGTGTACATATTTGTGATAGACCAAATAGACCAAACATACAACAGGCCATGATCTGTAGTCAGATTAGCAGTCAATATATGGATATGTACATCACTAGGATTTGTTGCTTACATTCGTGTCAGATGGAACACTTATATGCTACCCTATGGTCACCATTTTGTCATCAGTCCATGCTGTAGTGCCAACAGTGATCCATACATGAATGAGTTGCAATAAAAAATGGACTAGAATTGGCTAGAGTTTCTCACTGTACTACATGACCAAATCTTGTTTGTTTGCCGACACTAGGGATTCTGTTATATCAAAACGTCTTTGTCTCTGTTTGGCATTTCTTTTTTACCTGCAGCTGTTTTTCAAGCCAAGAGCCTTATTTTGCTATTTTTGTCCTGAAATTTCATGTTTTCTCTCATGTAACTTTTCCAATTTCATTTTGAATGTACTAACACAGCAACACCTTTCCTTTGTTGGCACACAGATTTGCTTTGCAGCAAATCTTATTTTCTAGTTTTAGTCTGGAATTACTCTGATAAAAACTGTTGATGCAGACCATTCCTGTTACCATGGTTACCTGTGGACATGTAGGCATGCTGGTACACATACTTGAATAAAGAGATCTTTTTACAAGGAATTTAAAATTGAAATCATGAGATGAGCTAAAATTTTGCGGTTAGCCCTGAAGGAGTGAAGACTGATTTAATTGCTATCCTGTGTGCATTTGGTTAAGCAGTCAGGATGTGCCAATAAAGGTCTGGACAAGATGCTGATATACAGTGACAGAACTTTTGAACTGTCTTCGTTTATTTGAGCACCAAAGCATGTGATACATGGGCACTTAATTTTAGGCACATTAACAGCTAGGTGTATATGTGACTTACATGTACATAATTTTTCTAAAAAAATTTCTTCACAGCATTTGCCAAGCTCAAGAGTCGTAAGCGCCAGTGGTACATGTTTGAAGAAAAGAAATGTCAGTTGCTGTATTATCGGACGCAAGACGAGGCGCGCATCAAGGAGCCACTGGGACACATTGACATCTGTGGAGCAGCCATCTCCCTGAACCTTGACCAGAACAACCAGTTTGTTGTCACGTATGTTGCCGCTTTTTGCAAAATCCTGCTGTCTGCGTTACCAAAAAATCATTTATTGATATCCAAAATTGTTTATATTGATATCCAAAATTGTTTTTTTGGTATCCAAAATTGATTTGTGGACATCCAAAGTTGATTTCTTGATATCCAAAATTCAATTCTCGACATCCAAAAAACCATAGAGCCAACCTTCCATATTTGGATATAGAAAATTGGAATTTGCTTTGTGTTTAATGGGTGCAGTGCACCCAGAGAGTACAAAGAAAAGCTGTCGGCTGTTCACTGATGGTGTATAATTCTTAATGATGAAAGTAGAGTAGAGCAGACGACAGTTAAAACTTGAGACACTGCTAATCTTAATCACAACCTGAGATACTTGCTCCTATTATTAAGTACAACCTGAGATACTTGCTCCTATTATTAAGTACAACCTGAGATTCTTGCTCCTAATATTGAGTACAACCTGAGATACTTGCTCCAATTATTGAGTACACCTGAGATACTTGCTCCTATTATTGAGTACAACCTGAGATACTTGCTCCTATTATTGAGGACAACCTGAGATACTTGCTCCTATTATTGAGTACACCTCAGATACTTGCTCCTATTGTTGAGTACAGCCCAAGATACTTGCTCCTATTATTAAGTACAACCTGAGATACTTGCTCCTATTATTGAGGACAACCTGAGATACTTGCTCCTATTATTGAGGACAACCTGAGATACTTGCTCCTATTATTAAGTACAACCTGAGATACTTGCTCCTATTATTGAGGACAACCTGAGATATTTGCTCCTATTTTTGAGTACACCTCAGATACTTGCTCCTATTAGAGTACAACCCGAGATACTTGCTCCTATTATTGAGGACAACCTCAGATACTTGCTCCTATTATTGAGTACAACCCGAGATACTTGCTCCTATTATTGAGGACAACCTCAGATACTTGCTCCTATTATTGAGTACAACCTGAGATACTTGCTCCTATTATTGAGTACAACCCGAGATACTTGCTCCTATTGTTGAGTACACCTGAGATACTTGCTCCTATTATTGAGTACAACCCGAGATACTTACTCCTATTATTGAGGACAACCTGAGATACTTGCTCCTATTATTGAGTACAACCTGAGATACTTACTCCTATTATTGAGTACAACCTGAGATACTTGCTCCTATTATTGAGTATAACCCGAGATACTTACTCCTATTATTGAGTACAACCCGAGATACTTGCTCCTATTGTTGAGTACACCTGAGATACTTGCTCCTATTATTGAGTACAACCCGAGATACTTACTCCTATTATTGAGGACAACCTGAGATACTTGCTCCTATTATTGAGTACAACCTGAGATACTTACTCCTATTATTGAGTACAACCTGAGATACTTGCTCCTGTTATTGAGTACAACCCGAGATACTTACTCCTATTATTGAGTACAACCCGAGATACTTACTCCTATTATTGAGTATAACCCGAGATACTTACTCCTATTATTGAGTACAACCCGAGATACTTGCTCCTATTGTTGAGTACACCTGAGATACTTGCTCCTATTATTGAGTACAACCCGAGATACTTACTCCTATTATTGAGGACAACCTGAGATACTTGCTCCTATTATTGAGTACAACCTGAGATACTTACTCCTATTATTGAGTACAACCTGAGATACTTACTCCTATTATTGAGTACAACCTGAGATACTTGCTGCAAATATTAATGGGTAAAAGGTGCATATGTTTACATGTATCATGTCACTCAGGGCTCAGACCATGATGAAACTCAATTTTAAGATGTACTTAGTTCTATGCCTGATGCTTTAGGGTGTCATTTACACAATTAATGCGGAGTTACTCAGTTATTTAAACTAACATTATAATGTCTAATGAAGATATATAATCAAATTCAATTTGGTGATATTTTTGGAAACCTGACAAAATGTTGTATGGTCGACCACCACCATATTAGCATTTTCACATGCACAGTATAACCCTACATCTTCTGACCCTCAAGTGGTACAATCTATGTCGTTCCAAGAAAATTCTGTCATGCCCGTTTTGTCAAAAACTTGACATATGTTGATAATATAATGGGGGCAGCCAAAGCAGCTGGAAATGGCATAACAAATCACCCAATGGATTTCACAGACTGTCTTCAAATTGTAGCCTGGGTGATGCAACGTGTCACTGTGTTCTCATCTATTAAAGTAGACCACACTTGAATACAGGGAACTGTCAGGTGGAGATCACCTGGTCCCGAATCATAGATGGGGGTCCATCCCCTTTGTATACCATATTCACTAGAGGGAAATGGGTTACATGAAAGACAATGAAGCATGTCACTGGTAGGTAGCGTGACAAGTAAATTTCCCCTTTATGCAAGAATTATGAAAAAAAAGAGGATGTTAAAATTGTTGTTCTGAATTAGGATTGGTATCAAGAACAACAGTTTTTGATTTGAAATCCCAATGAAAGATTCAACATATGTCAAATGCCTAATTCCTGAAATCGCTATGGTATCCACCTGGGGGGGGGGGGGGGGCAAACAAAACCTGCTTCACTCATTGGTCAAAAATATCATGTGACAGAGGAAACAGTTACAGACAGGTGCTGCCACCATACAGAATAGTGTATCTGATATGGCCTATTTATATGACTGTATCTGATGACCTATTTATATAACAGTGTATCTGATATGGCCTATTTATATAACACTGTATCTGATATGACCTATTTATATAACAGTGTATCTGATATGGTATATTTATATAACAATATCTCATGTGGCCTATTTATATAACAGTGTATCTGATATGGCCTATTTACATAACAGTGTATCTGATATGCACTATTTAATTTTCACAGGACCGAGGGAAAGGAGTATATCTTCACGGCAGACAACCACGAGTCCATGATGATTTGGCTACTGGGTCTGCAGGTAATACTGTGTGCCATGTTGTTGCATTCATCTCTGGTTTGCATTCAGAAAATGCTTCAGCTCATGAATTGTTTGTAGCTTGTGAGCTTGTCAAGGAGACCAGTCGTTATTCAGTTTTATTTTTGCAAGCTGAAGCTTTGCATCTCTTCTTCATAGCAGGCTTGCTTCCTTCAATGTTTGATTTATGCAAAAAAAAAAAAAGAAATGAAAAAAAAGAGGATACCAGATGTTAGAATTGGTGTTCTCAATAAGAAATTACATCACGTGTATGTCAAATGCCTATAGTTCTTGAAATCGCTATGAATGATTTTTAAATCACTTTCTATTTGTTGGCTTTGATCTGCTTCACTGACAGACAACTGTGCTGTCAAAGAAAGTATAGTTTTTGATGAATAAGGCGCAGTGCTTCTTGCAATGCCAGACTGCTTCCACTTGTCAACCGAAACTTGTTTCACGTGGCATCTTTTTCTATATGTATTCATTGAAGTTGCAGGTCAAATTAAGAAGAAAATTAAGAGGACGTTGTCTTGGAAGAGACTATTCTTGAAAGTCAGCATGGTCTACAAGAGAAGGTACTGCGGCTAGTGCAGTGCATACTGTCACTGGCGACATACATAAGTCCTGCTCATTGTAGACCAGACATGCTGATATTTAAGGGAATGCTTTGAGCACTCTTTTAACATAATTCAGAATGTCAATCTAAAATCTTCTTAAATCTAGCCCCCCCCCCCCAAAAAAAAAGTATTTGAGACTAGGATTGTTGGCATTAAATGAATGAAGGCTCTTTTACGAAAGAGTGTTAATATACAATTTGCATCTTGAGTTTAGGCAGATAAAAATAAAAAATCGTTGGCTGATACATGGAAGAGTTTATGTATCTTGTGATTGGGCACCAAAATGCTTCTTCTGATACGTGTTTGTGGCAGCTCTTAGTGGTAGATGGCGCCACCATAAGAAAATTTGACCCTAAATTGTTACATAGAGAGCAACAAAAATCCATAACAATGTGAGCAGCTATCTTAATAAGTTGAAAGTGACGACCCTGTTATCTCAAAGGAGCATTAAAATGGTAAAAGTATCTGCTTACATTGGTATGTCATGTTATTATGTCTCGAGCTGATACTACCGTCTTTTCCAAAGTTGAAGTTCACAGACAGTATGAATATGGTCCATTGCCCTCAATTTTTATTTTATGTTGGATGAGTGGATGTTGCATGTTATGCCATCATGAATTTGTGTAAACTGGAATTATAACTAATGCTGCCCCTTTCAAAAGTACTGATATGGATGGAAGTGACACATTGGGTTCAGTTGTCTTGAAACATTGTATTCTGCATTTGGGTATAACTACCAAAGTTAAGATGGTTGGCTATGGATTGTAATTTTTCTTAAATGAAATAGATATTTAAGTGTCTCATGTATATAGTTCAGATTTTTTTTTTTCGTGTATTATTTTTTAAACTGTAAGTAAATATGTATTCTTTACTTGTATTTTTAACATTTTATTTTACCTCAATGTTTAATTAATAACCGACCAAAACAATGAATTCCTGCTGGGCATCAGCTCTGAGCACAAATCTTTGATGTGGCCGCTCAAAGTCTTGTGATCCCAGGGTGCGATGTTTCTAATTGTCACATAATCTAAGATGTGATAGTTATATCTGTGTGACAACACAGACATTCTATTTTTGTCGGGTTTCTTTATTTCTTTCTTCTTCCAGTTCTCTCCATTCTTGTTCTTTACTGGCAATTTTGTTTGTCAGTTTTCTTGGACACTATTACACTTCTTAGAAACAACCAACTAATTATAGATCCATACATGAAGTTAAGCCTTTTTACAAAGAGGAGTGAACATTTTGAAAACCATGTAAATAAGTTTCGTTTGAATCTTCACAACCCACAAAAATGGGTCAGGTAGCCGAGGACATCTGGTGGCAACAAGTTGAGTTCAGGGTGATACAAGCTTGCAAGGCAACACACTGGTGTGGTCTGGCAGCTGGTGACATCTGGTGGCAGGAAAGTACAGTTAGTTCAGGGTATGGGAAGGTTGCTGGGTAACAAGCTCTCTGCATGCTTGAATTGTTTCCGTGGCAACTTTCTGATGTGGCCAGGAATAACTCAACTACCAGCAGTTATGAATGAGTCACACACGCACACCTTTCTAGCTCCATTAAGGAGGGGTCATACCGGTCAGACGCAAGGGAGATTACATAAACACAATTCATACTTTTACCTTATGTGGGGAAGCAGTTCAAATTGTCTGTTGTGTTTTATGGCTTAATGGATTTTTAGTGTTTTAGTAGACTTAATTGTTGAAGTGGGGGTTGGGGTGGGATGGGATGCAACTACATGTACATGTGATGAAAAGTTATTCAGTGCCTATATGCTATGCTCAACCTCAATCATTTATCTGCATTCCAGAATATCCCCTCACTGGGGAATTAGCATGCGTAAAGGTTACATAACTTGTGCACACTTTCAATGTACAGTTATATTTTTGACATCAGAGAGGAGAGGGATACATATATATTATATGGATGCAAAGTATATCAACTGACTTGACCAGATTTTTTTTTCACAATTTTCTGTGTCTGCACACTACAGTTTGTTTTCCAAATACTGTATAATATAATCTGCAAGCCAGTTCTTTTTGTGTGCTCAATAACATAGTGATTCCAGTTAAATTGACTGGCTGTCATTGGCTAATTATTGTGTACCAGTGGTACACCATTAGAAGACTATTTATATGCAGAGACTCCAAACTAGGCATGGTATACTTCCATACAGGCTTGTGCTTGTGGTTCATTGGATGCGCCTTCATCAGGAACCAATGACAGAAGCTTTAGAATTTTAATTTATGCTAATTGGGGCCACTTTGAAAGCTTAAATGTTCAATGTCTTGCAAACTATTAGAGGTAGAAATGCCATTCCAACTTCAATTTATAGGTTTGTGCGGTAGGCACATGCAGTGTTGTCGCACAAACTTATTAATTAAATAGGGAATGGCACATCTAATTATAAAAGCTTCAAAGATATGCAGCATTTAAACTTGTCATGTGGCCCTAATTAGCATAAATTAAAAATTTTACAACTTTGGTTTAAAAAGCTCTCCAAAGAGTTGAAAAGCTAACCTTATCATATTCCATAGTCTGTCCATCAAAGATTTACATTTTTGTACATCTACATGTACCACCAGGTGGCACTGTCTAAGAATTTCTGTTCATTGGGTGACCAGGATCATGTGCACAGCAATGCAGGTTGCACGCAGCTGTGTCTAAAATCTTCAGTTGATACATTGAAATTAACTAATGTGTCTGAGTGTATTTATCCATGCCTGTCATCTTGTATCCATTGTATCCATGTTGATCCGTGTCTGTCATCTTGTATGCCTGCATGTTCATTTATCCATGTCTGTCAATATAAAAGCACCGTGTTGTTTAATGGTCCCTGCAAAAATTGACTTTCACATTTCACAACGTAGCAAAGTGATGTTTCATCATCCATTGATATGTGTCAGTTGGAGCACAGTGCACAGTAAAAGCAAAGACTATACACACAGGAGCAGTGTCTGGCACGGCATTGAATCATCAGACCCTCTGTATGCTGTCTCTGCTAACCTTTGTACCCCTGAAACCAGCCAAAACTGTCCAGTGCTGGTCAATTGCCCTTTGCTACAAAGTCTTGACTTTTTTTCAACACCAAAAGTTAAGAAAAACACTTTGATGCAATTCATTTTCCAAGTCAGCAGCTTTTTCTTGGCTTGGGTTGGGTGCTTAGGATCAAACCATACCAAGGACAAGTTACTTTTAACACAGCTAAGCACTTAAACTCTGTTGTAATTTGGGGTGGGGGGTGGGGGGGGAGCTAAACACCTTGTGCTCTTCAGGACTCTGCCTTCCTGCACTCTCTCAGTCCCAAAAGTTTGAAATATTTCAGATAAATTTTCTGTTAATTCAGCTATATTTCTAATGTGTAAGATTATAGGCCTAAAATTGAAGCTAACTTGTCAATTTTTCTGAATGTTATTGGTGTTTAAGGGAAAAAAATGTGGTATTATGATTTCATGTGGGGCATGAGCCAGTGTGATGTCAGATTGACAGTGTTTCCATCATATTTTTTTTAGATCATGCAGGCCAAAGATTTAGTCATAAATCAACCACATTAACATAGAGTTTGGCAGGTGTGTGATCAAATTTGATTAGCTGTGAATTGGCCATTCACAGAGCAGGCAAACAAAGATATCTGTCCTAGCATGGGCATATCCCCAGGGACATATCAGTGCTAGGACCCACATCTCTTGACGTGCAGTTACATAAGTTCCAGTATTTGTGTTGACTTTCTTTGTTTACCAGATGTGAATTTATACTCACTTTTTAGGTACGCCATATTCCTGTACAATTTAGTTGGATGGGAGTAAGTTTATCCTAATTGTAGAAGACACAAGCCTGGTCAAAGATGAAAGGAATTGACCTGTTACTATGGCAGCATGTTCTCATGGCAACAGCACTGAATGAGTGCCTGCAAATGATTGTACAATGCCTAGTCTGATTCCAACAAAGCAGTTTGAACAATTTTAGGAAGTTCTAAAAGCAGTTTAGAAAAACAAAAACAAACACCACAAAACAGTGAAATGAGGTAATTTTTTAGCTCAGCTGACTTGTCAATCAGCTGAGCTTATGTTACGACCAGCCATCTGTTGTCCGTCCGTCGTCTGTCATCCATCCGTCCGCCACAATTCACATTTTTGACTTTTTCTCCGAAACCATTGTCCAGATTTACTTCAAACTTGGTGGGAATTTGCCTTGGGTGGGTCTCTACCAAGTTTGTTCAAATGGTCAGGCTTCATTCATTTTTGGGTTTTTTATGATTTTTTTGGTTCTTTTTTGGGGCAAATCTTGAAAAATTTTCTCCAAACCCGGTCACCCAATTGCTTTGATATCGCACAGGGACACTTCCGGGGACTCCTAGTTCTGAATTTGTTCACCAGGTAGCACTGTGATTATTTTTTAGAGATTTTGTGTGTGTTTTTGCTATTTTTGACTTCTCCAGAACAGTCACTCATATTAAGCTGAAACTTGGGGGATTATGTTCTTTGTGGAAGGATCAAACAAAGTTGCATGTTCACTAGGTGGCACTGCTGTGGATTCCTGATTTTTAACAACTTTTTCAATTCAGGTACTTATCGGTCAATGCAGCTTTCCTATTGATTTCAATGTATGTCAATTTCACACTGTTGACTTGTTATCCAAAACTGTCATCCAGATTGACTTCAAACTTGGTGGCAATGTACGTTGGGTGAGTTTCTACCCGATTTGTACAAATGGTCATGTTCCAGTGATTTTTGGATTTTTAATGAATTTTTTTGTTCTTTTTTTTTTTTTGACAAATTTTACAAAATCTTCTTTTTTACAGCTGCTCACCAAATTGCTTTAATATTACATATGAACACTCCTAGGGACTCTTAGTTCTTAATGTATTGACCAGATGGCGCTGCAATTTTTTTTTATTTTTTTAAAGAATTTTTGTGTGTTTTTGTTACTTGTTTGTGACTTCTTCTCCAGGACTATTACTCAGATTCAGTTGAAACTTTGTGGATATGTTACTTGTGAAAGGGTCAAGCAAAGATGTCCACTTGGTAGCACTGCTTGGATTCCTGATTTTTAACCATTTTTTTTTTTCAATTCAGGAACTTATCGGTAAATGTACTTTTCTATTGCTTACTATGCAAGTCCATGGGCATTCTAATGGTAATTCACTGTTTGGACTTCTCTGAAAAAAAACTGCCTATCAGATTCACTTCAAACTTGGTGGCAATGTACCTAGGGTGGGTCTCTACCAAGTTCGCACAAATGGTTGTGCTCCAGTGATTTTTGGATTTTTTATGATTTTTTTCATAAAACTTTAAAAAAGTTTAATAGGAAAGTTTAACATGGGAACATCTTGTAATGGTTGTAACTTAAATAATTTTGGCCAGATTTGTGCCAAAGTTGGTAGGGATGTACCTTTTATAAATGTCTACCTATTTTGTGCAAATGGTCACGCTCCAGTGATGTTTGGACCTTGACCTCATTCCCAAGGTCACAGGATAACTGACACGAAATTTATTGTTCACCTGATAACTTGAGACCTGTTTTGGGTCAGGACCTTGATGTTGCACATGTTAATGTTTCTCTATGAAGGTCATGCCTAGACAGCAGATTAGTGACCTTGACCTTGTTTCTGTGGTCACAGTGCAACATACATGAATTTTACCCTTCATTATATCTTGAGAACTACTTGAACTAGGACCTTGATGTTGCACATGTTAGTGTTCTTCTATAAAGGTCAGACTTACTCAGTGCATGGGTGACTTTGGTCCTATCCCAAGTTCACAGAACTGCAAGTATGATGAATGTCTACACTGATCTAGGTCAGCTGAGCATGGGCTGTTCACACAGTCCTATTATTATATAATAATTATGATTGCATTGTATAAACACAGATATAAACCTAAGACCATGGACAGAACATTTTTAATTACACATCGGTTAATGTTGTCTGATCTTGTGCATAGTATACAAATATGCACGTAATGTCTAACCGGCTAAGCCCAAAAGACTTCAATTACCAGAGGGTGTCAATGGTCAAGAAGTATAACCTGGCTGATCAATCATGTGGTAGGAGATATTGGGTAATATCTTGATCTTGATCAGCAGTGCCCATCTAAGTTTTGTAGGCCTATCCCATTGAATTGAACTGTAAAATTGCATGCTTTTTCTTGTTTTTTTTTTTTTTTTATTTTATAAATAGTATAATCATCGTTCAAACTGCAAACAACCAGATAATCAAGAAAGATCAAGTGAAGCCCAATAGTTGCCAATGCAGAGTAACACAGCATTTCCTTTCATGCTTGTCAGGCTTTACACCTCTTCTTCAGTTGTCTTTGTTTTGTTTTGTTTTTTTTTCTTGGGGGGGGGGGTGTCTTTTTTCAGTGATGAAGTTGCTGTGTATTTTTGCTGGGGTCTTTGATTCCTGCTTGAGGCAACATTTGGGCTTGAAAATCTGCATAATTTTTTGGTCCAGCTTCTTTGTCCGCTTGTGCACATTTACAGTTTTGCTATTTAAGCAGCAAACGTAGTCTCCAGGTGTCTTTTGACTTCTCCTTAAATACACTGTATATATGTATATATATGTGTGTGTGTATATATATATATATATATATATATATATATATATATATATATATATATATATATATATATACTTATACATACATACATATATCACATTTTTCTGGGGTAAACGAGAGGTTTTACTATATAATCTCTTATAATGATGGATCAATCAAGGTTCATTTCTCATGCCTTCTTTGCCTATGCCAAGTTTCTTGATTTTTTTTGCGCTTGATGCCAGGGCAGTGTTCATTATAACAGAATGCACCGTCACTGCTGGTAAAACATGCCTTGCAGACAAAAAAGTTAATTGTATGGAGGTATGGGTGAAAACATTTCAAGGGTGCAATATCCCCCTTTATATATATTTAGATAGGATAGATTGGATGGCATAGTTCTATTTTTATGGTAACTCAACTCTAGGAAAAGAATAACACCACACTGGAAAACAGATAACAAACTGGTACAGGAATGATCCCTGCAGGCAGTCGTCCAACTTACTTCTGAATAATCTGCATTTCAAAACGAAATTAAGCACATGGTTTAGACAGCTGGCTTGGTAGTCTGGGCAATATAAGTGGTGATGCATACCAATGCTCATTAATGCACATACAGGCCTTCATGCAGCAGTGACAGCAGTACTTTAGCAGTACACTACACATGTAGTGATGATAACTGCAGTACATCAATACATGTAGTGATGATAACTGCAGTACATCAATACATGTAGTGATGATAGCTGCAGTACACCAATACTGTAGTGATGAAAACTGCAGTACATCAATACATGTAGTGATGATAGCTGCAGTACATCAATACATGTAGTGATGATAGCTGCAGTACATCAATACATGTAGTGATGATAACTGCAGTACATCAATACATGTAGTGATGATAACTGCAGTACATCAATACATGTAGTGATGATAACTGCAGTACATCAATACATGTAGAGATGATAGCTGCAGTACATCAGTACATGTAATGATGGTAGCTGCAGTACATCAGTAGATGTATCTATGATAGCTGCCAGTCTATAGGTCATGGAATCAGTACATGTAGTGATAACAGCAACAAGGTCTGGTCTCCTTACAGTGTGTAGAAATTCCTGAAGTCTGCGCTTACAACTACATACACCATACATGTATCTCGCAAAAGGCTCTTATTTTGGACAATCTGTAGCTCCACTGTATGAGTGCCAGTATCTGTCAACAGGAGGCATTGTGGCTCACATGGAGGTTCATCAATTTTCTAATACTTTCCGACTCAAAATGCGGGTGCAGATGTTAATTGTTGTCCGCTTTAATTTTTAGCTCAGCTGACTTAATAGAATGGTCAGTTATCCGTCGTCTATCCTCCATCCATGATTCACACTTTTGACTTTGACAAAACCATCCACTTCAAACTTGGTGGAGACCTGCCTTGGGTAGGTCTTTACTAAATTTGTTCAAATGGTCATACCCCTAATAATTTTTGCATTTTCCATGATTTTCTTTTTGTTAATTTTTTGCTAAAATGTTGAAAAGCTGTTTCCAGAACCTGCACGAGGCTGATTGCTTTGAAACTTTGATAGGGACACTGAAACTCTTAGTTTGTTTTTTTTCATTTTTTAACAATTTTTTGGTGGGACTTCCCTATTTTAGAAATTTTCTCAAAAAATATCATTCAGATTGCTCTGAAACTTGATGTACATGTAGCTTGTGAGAGGGTTAAACAAAGTGTTCAGTGGGTGGTGATACACTGGGTTCTTGATTTTTAACATTTTTTTCTTTTTTAGTATGGTTAATGGGTGCATATGCCTATTCATGTAAGTCAATAGGGATTGCAATGGAAATTCACAGTTTGTGAATGTCCACGTAAGATCAGCTGAGCACAAGACCATCACGGTCCTCTTGTTTTTAGGTTAATAGAAATTATTTTTTGAAGGATCGTCAATGGCGGGGATGTGCCGTGATGGCACACACCAGTTCAGTAGTTCTCTTTTTGATGTTTTTTTTGGGGGGGCGGGGGCGGGGGCAGAATGCATCCAACCTGCTTGTGCCAAAGAAAGACACTGAACTCTGACCTGGAAAGGGTTAACATATGCCAGTTTATTGCACACATGTAGTGTGGACATCAGTGCAGAATACTTGATCATAATGGGATATGCCACTGGAACTGAGCGCACCACTTAATACGCAGGTATCACATGGTGTGCACGTACTGGTGAGTGAGTGCAATCAGGTGCAAACATTGACGTTGTTAGACCAAATGGCATGTTGGACTGCTTTCTTGGCTTTAAAGATTTTTTGTTAAAGTTAATGATGGAGGAACTGTTCAGCTGCTGAAACTGTACATTTGTTTCACCTGCACAATGACAGCGATACATGTGCGCGTGATCAGCACACATCCAAACACACTTGACGTATAGAGGGCAGTACCTGCCACTTTAACAAACCTTACATTTGCCATGGATGCACCTGAACCAAAATTGTGTATTTGTGTAGATTTAAGTTTACCTCGTAACAGAAGTCAATAGTGTAGGGCAATTAATTCTTGGTCTCCAGTGGTTTAACAAAGTGCGAGTCAAAAAGCAATCCATATACATACTGCATCATCCTCAGACGTCCAAGTTTGATAAACAAAATTAAGCTAGGATATATTTTGGCTAGGGCGTATTCCGTGGAAATCAGTGACTGAGATACTGATCACCAAGGAATACTAGTATCCAAGAGTACTTAGCTATTTTGCATATGTCATTAAATATGATCATTATAGAGTATCTGAACAACAAAATTAGGTACTGTGGATTTTTATGCTCCCACTCCGAAGGAGGAGGGGGCATATAGCAATTACTTAGTCCCTGTGTCAGTGTGTCTGTGTGTCTGTGCATCTGTACGAACAGGTCTCGCAGAACAACTCGTAAATATTGCACATGCTTATAGTCCTGCATAAGGTCTCTGAGGAGTTTGAAGATCCTTGACCATGACCCCATCCCCAAGGTCACAGAGCCATTTTAATAAAAAAAAAACTTTACACAAACAGTTAAAAATTTTTGGCACAGGCCTTTTATATTGCACATGCTTATAGTCCTACATCTGAAGATGGGCGACCTTCACCCAATTCCCAAGGTCACAGCCATTTTAGTGAATTTGGTTTTCAAGCGATAAGTTAAAAAGTTTTTGACATAGGCCTGTCATAATGCACATGTTTATGGTCTTGCATAAGGTCGTGAACAAGTTTGAAGATGGGTGACCTTGACCCAATTCCCAAGATCACAGCCATTTTGGTGCATTTGATAAGTTGAAAAGTTTTTGACATAGGCTTTTCATATTGCACATGCTTATAGTCCTGCATAAGGTTTTGGACTAGTTCAAAGATTTGTGACCTTGAGCCAATTCCCAAGGTCACAGTCATTTTAGTGGATTTGGTTTTCAATCAATAAGTTGAAAATTTTGACATAGGCCTCTCATATTGCACATGCTCATATTCCTGCATAAGGTCTCAGATGAGTTTGAAGATGGGTGACCTTGGCCTAATCCTAAGGTCACAGAGCTATTTTAGTGAATTTGGTTTTCAAGTGATGAGGTGAAAAGATTTTTACATAGGCCTTTCATATTGCACATGGTTTTAGTCCTGCATAAGTTCTCAGACTTTTTAAAGTGGATCACGTTGACCCAAATCCCAAGGTCACAAAGCCATTGTGGAGAATTTGGTTTTCATGCAATAAAGTGACAAAATTTTGACATAGAAATTTCTTATGGAACATGGTTTTAATCCTACATAAGGTCTTAGACCAGTTCAAAGATTGGTGACCTTGACCAATCCCAAGGTCACAGAGCTGGAGGGGGGGCATAATCTAGCCAATCTCTGGTTGTGTTTTAATTGTACATATTAAATCTGTTACAAAGTATGGCTCTCTGTGGCAAAATGGTCACTCTAAGAGAGCTTATTTTTCAGATCAAACCCAAAATACTGTCAATTGATATGACAGGGTCCCAAATCTAGAAGGACACTTATTTATAGACATCATAAAATAATCTAATGATATATCAGAATATTTAAGCATGCATAACATTATTTTTACTAACTTGGGGTTTTTTTTGGCTTTATGGGATAGACATTTTCACCTCGAGAATTACATATTTCCATGTTTTGTTTTATTATTTATTTGCCCACCATACTGGCACAGCCAAATTTGGCTCCACGCTAAGGTAAAACATCATTCTGGTCTGTAAGTGATTGTATTACGTTAATACATTTACAGGCAATAAAAGTAGGGGGAAACTGGGGGGTCACATTTCTCCAAGGACTGACTGTAAAGATGGCTTTAGGAGAACAAACTTGAACACTGTACATGTGAAGGGCCATGCATTTTTGCTGTGCCCATGTATTAGGGTGTCCGCTATATATTGTCACCAAGAGTGAAGTCATATGACAGTGCCTCACTGCTACCACAGTGAACCAGTAAGCTGCAACAAGCTTTCTCCTGTATGCAGCTTAAGTTGATGTTGGCAGTTGATGCCTGATCTCCATACAATGTTGACAAACCATTGTAGATATATAGAGTCAGAATATACATTGCTTAAAGTTTGACTAATAGAACCAGGGATGTGACGCACCCATGGTCAGCATAAAGTTATTACTATTGCCAGGTGTGTTCCCTACCAACTCCATTAAAACTTTTGTAAAGGAAACTCCCTACCCCTACCCCCACCACCCCCACCCCCAAAAAAGTGTTCATAGACAAACAAGCTTATGTTGACTTCTGTCATACCTCACTTTCTGTAAAAATCCATGATAAGTTGTTAACTGATCAAAGTACTGCCATACTACTGTAAATTGCATTATTTTCGTGCGTTTAAATTTCCACAGTTTTTGTATTTTTGACATTTCACTGCAGTTTTAATTTCACTGTTTTAAACATAATTTCCATTCAAACAATGTTAAAAGAATATTTCACTGTGTTTTTATTTTCATGGTTTTGTGCCATCAGCAAAACAAGCTAAAATAAGAATACATCGAAATTAAATCAATTTACAGTACATTATGTCATGTTGGGCCGTGATTTGTACCACTAATGTGGGCTATATGTTTATAATTTGTATGCCATACAGCACAGTGCATTTTATGCTGCACACCTGAATTTGTTTGTATTATGAAGCTTTCTTCACAGTCATTTTATGTGACAGAAAACTGAGTGAAACTATTGGTCCCTCTGCCAACGTTGAGTGTCTTGGCTCTTTATTGTGCCTCAACATTTTGGTGTCTTTCCTGAGCTTATTTGTAGCAGATAGTCAGCTGTTCATGTGTTTGATAATCTGGCTTCACGCCATTGCACTGCTTACACTACTACCCGCTTTGTGCACACAATAATGTATACGTAATTTTACTTTCAGCAGAAAATGCAAATTTTATGCAAAAAATAGCTTTTTCATTGACAAAAGAAAGAAAATTTCTGGAACTGTTATATAATATATATGTATATATATATATGTATATATATATATATACATATATATATATTTTTTATTTGTGGCATAATACATTACCTCTAGAACACTAATGGGTACTTCACCTCTTAGGTCATGTCTCTCCAAAGATTAATACCACCAGAATCTTCTCTGCCTGTGCTATACTCACACAGTCTGGGGCCACTGCAGCACCCGCTATACCAGGCAGCTGCCCTGTGGCCTTGATGTAATATGAGCATTTCTGTTGGCAACTATATTGACAATGGCCTTTACTTAGGTGCTAAAGAGAGTGCCTCATTCTGTGGTTTACGCAGTGATAGCTTACCTTTATTAGGTAAGCTATCACTGTGTAAACCCAAGGTCGCAGAGCTTTTGCAACTGCTCATGTTTGTCTGTCCATCCGTCTGTAAACTTTTGCTCATTAGCAAGATACAGTCCACAGTTTTCAAGTTGATCCAGTGTAACTTTGAGGACTTAATGGGTGTATGAAAATCTAGGTCCCTTTGGATATTGGTGGCACCACCAGTATTATGTAGTATATGGGTTGAAATATGAAAATCTTGTGAATGGTCTGCATCTTTAATTTCATGTGGATCTTCATGAAATGTGGTGGGATCATGGGAGAATTCAAAGTCTAAGTTGTTGATGATACTCATGGCACCACCTTTATAATTTGACAGAAAATTTGAGCCAAAACGTGTTTTAAGATATAAAATTGCATATCTGGAAAAGTAATTAGACTGGACTTGCCAAATTTATAGGACGTATAGACCATGTCCAGTGCTAGAATGTTATGTAATGTCAGCAACCTTGATCAATTTTGTGAGGTCAGCATGCCTGTAAAGTTGAAAGGTGATTTTGTAATGACTGGGTGTAGCTTGGACATCAATGGCAAATAGAATTGAGCCCCCAGCTCAAATTTGCACTTGATTACATGCATTGTACATAAAAGTCTACTTGGTAACCTGCTTTTTGGGTCCCCATGACCCAGTAATTATGGAGTTTGGTTGTTGAATTTTATAGTTTTTCTTCAATAACTTGCAAAGTTATTACCCGATTCGAACAAACGGACCATGAATGCAAAGCTGGATGTGGGGCATATGTTTTGAACAGAAACAATTTTGTAATCTGAGGTCAAGGCCAAGGTCAAATGGCCAGTTTGAATATAGGGGTCATCTTGTGAACACTATGCACCCCACAGTTTTTTAGTAATGGCCATATAATGTTTAGAACTTAAAAAGTGTATCATGCTTATGGAGCTACTTATGCTCCGGAGGCTAAAATGATAACTGACCTCCATTCTGGTGGTATCTCTACCCATTAGTGTTGTAGGGGTCATAAAATATGCAGTAAAAATGGAAAATTTTAATAATACTAACGTCTAGAATGCTTTGAAACCCACCCAACCTCTCCTCCCAACCTCTCTGCATCAGATCATTTTTGGGGTTAGCTAGTCAGCCAAAAGAATACCTGATGTTTTAGGTCAAGGCTGGAGATCAGCTGCCTGGTATAGGTGGTGCTGTAGTGGCCCCGGACTGTGAGTAGCACAGTCAGAAAATATGGTGTATCAATCTGCAGAGAGACACGACCTGAAAGGTTGAGTACCTATTAATGTTCTAGACGTAATTATTACTGATAAATATAAAAATTGAGTTAAATATCTATATCAATATATATATATTTGTCTATATAGGTTGAGTGCCGATTAATGTTCTAGAGGTAATTATTATTAATAAATATGAAAGTTAAGTTTTTTATATATATATATATATATATATACATAGGTCCCCATCTTGTGAGGCCCCTCTGAAGAAAGGCCAGTTCTCTGTGCAGCAATGATGGCATTTTTATCATATTTAACCCTTTCCAGAGAGGCCACCCTTCTGAAATGGCCACCATTGTGGTGTATTTGGGGTGACCTTATATAAGAGAGGGACCATTGTATATCTACAACTTTCGAAGCAAGACTGTGGCAAATATGATGTATGGCAAGACTTGCAAATACATTTACAGAAAGGCTGTATGTTAGAAATATATGACAGCTTGACTGACATGACCATTTTTACAAGACTGTCGTAAATGTGTTTGTGACTAGACTGTTATAAGTATGTTTGTGGCAGAACCATTCATGCTTTATCTGCAGATTCATTAGAGTAAAATTTCCGGCTGCAGTGTGCCTTAATCCAGGAGTTGTTAAGTTTGTTTGTTTGTGTGAGGAGGGAGAACTGGCACACCTAGAGCAGGATTTAATTTTGGGTAACTGGTCCATGAATTCATTTTCGTAGATGACAGAGAACTGGCAATTTTAACAGCACATTTACACGTACATGTAACTTCTCAGTATGTCTTCCTGTATTTGAACATCAATTTGACTGGAATATTTATATTTTAAAGTTTCAGCCAAAGGAAAATGTAATACAATATGTTGCATTTTCTTCTGAGATGAGAACTTGCAGTTGGGCTCTAGTTTTTAACCTGCTGCTTTTAGTGATTTAAGCTGCTTTCATCAATGCACTGAGTGTCAATTAAGGAAAGCTGTCGGCTAGTTGTCCATATTACTCTTGATAAAGGAAAAAGCAGACGACATTTGCAAAACTGGACCGTTTCTGTCAGTGTTTAATGGGAAACAGTTGCATGCTGATACATGCACATTGGGTACCTCAGGGTTACAGCGATGTTGGTATCATATGAGGTTCTATGATGTCCCTGAGGATGCACAGGTGGGATGAGGAGGCACCAGGTGGTTGTCAGAGAAACAATTTATCATTTCAAAAGAAATAATTTCTTTATTTTTTTGTTTACTGATGAACAGAACCGCATCAACATTGTAGAGCAGATTGTCATGTTCCAAGTAAGTGAAAAAAATGCTTTTAAATTACACACCTCGGCATCATGAAAATAACATGAAAGTGTATGTAAGCAGCAGCAAGGGAAGACTTTTTTGGACACTCTGTGTTTCTCATTTTTATTTTTTTCCCAGCATTATGCATGTTGGTGGATGGATTTTTAAAAAATACGGACTACAAGGTCAACTTTCTAAAGATTCCTATGGGGTAGCTGTGGAAACATCATTGTGGAATATTTGTCATGTTCTGAAGAAAAAAAAACCTGTCACCTGATAGGAAATGATACACCAAATACAAAATGCTGGTGCTGTGGTCCTAAAATATTTTGCCAAATTTTCATTTTTCTTCAGTGTTCAAATTTGCCCATTTATACTCACAATTTTGTGCACTTAAGACTTGAATCACAATGAAATTAGCAAGTTTAACATTCACAATTTCAATAAAGATAGATAATTTTTATAATTAGACATGAAATTTTGTTCCCAACGGCAGAAAGTGATGTAGTAAAGCGAAAGGAGGATAACCTTTTAAGGTTGTAACTGTAACATTGGTAAAGCAGAAGAATTAGGTCATCTCTGTCCATGTCCTCAGTTTGTCATTTGAAATGTGTGAGTACTAACTATCAGCAAGAAATCATTTAAATCATCTTTATAGCTCTATACTGAGCTGTGAACCATTATTGACAGGTCTTTAGCTCAAAACTGGGTTCTAATTATAGTATTGACAAATCTGTAGGTCAATGCTGAGCTATAAATGTAGTATTGACAGGTTTTCAGGTTAAAAGTGAGCTACAATTGTGGTATCGACAGATCTGCAGGTCAATACTGAACTGTAATTTCATTATTGATACATGTAGATGTACTTGTCCACCAAGCTATAATTTTAAAAGTAACATCTTCAGGTCAGTACTCAGCTGTGATTTTGTAAATGACAGATCTTCAAGTCAATACTGAGCTATATGACACACAATTACAAATGCGCTGCATGTTTTTTGGAAAAAAAAAAAAAGAAACAGAAAAAAAGTGCAAAAACATGTTTGTGAGCACACGTTACACATTATGTGTTGATGAAAGAAACTTAATCATGGTTTCTGTTACTATTAAGGGATCATACCTGTATTCCAGTGTTGTCTATTTGTTCATTGTTGTGTAGTTTTGTTGTTCAATGTTTTCGTACTTCTTTTATGCTTCATTGGCTACTGGTTTCCTGCTTATGGCATTTTTTTATGACAGGCTACAGGTGTCTCTGCTACCTCAAAATGTACATTATTGCAAAAAAAAAAATATGGGGATTACCCACTTTGATCCCCGTATAGAATAAAATGTTGACAATTTTGTGGTGTTAACTGTGAAGTGTCCATTAGATTATAATTATTCAGAAAAAAAAAAACCCAACAGATTTTAGGCTTTTGATTAGTCTAACACCATTTGCTGATAGGTCTTTAATGCAAAAAAAAAAAAAAAAAAGAAAACTTTGTTGAAGTGTGAAAAACAAAAGCCGAACAGACATTTAAAGTATATATAAAAGGCTGCTTTTGCTACAAGTGTTTTTTGTTTGGGTGTGACCATTTCTTAATTTGAAAACAGAAACAAATTTGACCACCAGCGATAAGTCACATGCTGTTCTAAGCAAACTGTTGAAGTCTAAACTTCCTGTGTGCACCAAATGAAGACAGTGACCTGGAAAATTGTATCAGGAAGAGTCACACAGGAGCTTTTCTGAATTGATGTGAGAATAAAGCTGACGGTTACAGCAGATGACACTTTGTAGATCCTGGCATTTTAATCCTGAGAGGTAAAAGGTCATCTGTTAGAAGGAGTAAGTCATTAACACCATCAGATTTGAGTCCATATATCACAGTGAATTATTCTGCAAGTTTCAAGAGGTTTTCGTAATCACTTCACTTTTGAATGCAGACGTTAAAAATTAATTTGTTTGGTGTCAGTGTACAATGGTCACCCTATAATGAAGTCTTCTCTTCAGCGCCAGAAAAGAGGCCATGTTAGAGAGTGGCCCTATTGAAGGGACAAAACAGTACAAATTGCTACTTTCTGCATGAGGATAGTGGTCTGGTAAAAGGGCCTGCCCTGGGTGAGCGGGGAACTACTGTAAGCTATTGGACCAGCCTTATCAACTTATCCACATATGCAACAAAGACATGAAGGATTTTACAAATGTGTGCATCAGAAGACAGTTTTGCAGGTTGACATATGCCCGCAGTGTCAGGTTGACATATGCCCACAGTGTCAGGCTGACTTGTCCACAGTGTCAGGCTGACTTGCCCACAGTGTCGGGCTGACATGCCCACAGTGTCGGGCTGACATGCCCAGTGTCGGGCGGACATGCCCACAGTGTCGGGCTGACATGTCCACAGTGTCGGGCCGACATGCCCACAGTGTCGGGCCGACATGCCCACAGTGTTTTCTCATAGTATCCATAATGACAATCAGTTTGTTGGTATTTTACATGTTCTGGCATATAATGTTGTCCATTCATATATGTATCAGTTGTACACGTTGTGTGTGTCTGTGTCGAACATGGTGCCTCTGTAACAAGATGCCATTTGCCAAAGGCTACACTTTTTATGCAGCCACTATCTTCATGCACAAATTGCCAGCAGGAAAGACCACCCCTATGACAGGACCACCTATCTCATGGGGTGGCCTTATTAGAGGGGGTCAATATATGGATGATATGAGGGAATTGCCTCCTTCCAAAAGTGAATCTAGTCATGTGCAGTTAAAAGTAAACATTTTTCCAACACATATTTGTGGGGTCTACAATGTATATCCTTTCACACAGAGAAAGCTAGATCTGTCAGCATTGCACCAGGTGTGTACATAGAATCCTTCTTGCAACAACTGTTGGGATAACAAAAAGTATTGTGTCGTCAGTGCACAGCTTTTCTCAATGCACTTTGGCCGCAGTAGTCACAGAGTGCACCAGGAAAAGGCTGTGGACTCTGTTCAGAGGCAGAGCCACATCTGCCATAGATGGCATATTTTGATGTGCAATTTAAAATTGTAGGCTAAGCGAGATGCATTTTCTAACAAGAAAAGTGACGGCAGCAGCAAAGACAAGAAGAAACAGTCCAAGAGCAAGGATCTGGATGATGCCATTACCAGGAGAAAGGTGAGCCAGCATTTTCATTGCAGGATGATCCCATTACCAGGAAAAGGAGATGAGTCGACGTTTGTTACTTAATAAGCGAATGAAGGAGTACGAATCATTGAAATAAATGAAAGATAAATGCTTTGTGTAATGTGACATTTACAAATTTACTAATGTAAGGTACATTGAGAATCTTCATCTAGTAACTGGAGACAGCTTCACTGATGAGACAAGCAAGTCCCATTCGAATGATATCTTATGACTACCAAAAGTGTTGTAGCGTATCGCTCAAATGGAACTTTTTGTCATATCTTGTGTGCTGACAGCATATCGGTAACATAAGTTTGCAGGTTTTACTGCAACACTTGACATAAATATATAGGAGCTTTGTCTATATAATTAAATCTTCAGCAGGACTTGGTGCAACAGAGATTTGGGTGAGGGTTTTACGTTTCAATACAAATCAGGAAGAGCTAATCAGAATGCTGATGCTTTGAGTAGAAAGTTATCATAGACAAGAAGAATCAACCATTAGGTTTGAGGAATCTATGACCATAAAGCACCTATCAACATTCTTCCATTTAGCAGGAGCCTCCTACATTTTGTCTTCCTGGTTTGACTTTTCAACAAATTTGGTCTGTTTCTTTCTATACAGTCTCTCCCATTAAAAAAAAAAAAGAAAAAAAAAAAAAAACATTCGCCCGAGGATGTTGAGATGTATGGGGCAGATTGTAGATCAGCAAAGCCATTATCCCAGACATATGCAGCCTAGGTCAAAATTCCACAGAGGAACACGAGTGCTTAGTGAATAGGTACACTAGTACTTCCATATTCATACAGGGTAGACAGGGACTTGTTAGCTTATCAAGTGTATAGAGTTTTGGACTGTGGAATAGGGTAATGTCAACCAGGAAGTGGTTCTAGACATAAAAGATTCCAGTATAAGTATGTGTTGGATTTGCATGAACAGTTTAAAGGGGCTGTTGTAAATTAAGGTCTAGTTTTAGTGGAGATGTGCTCAAGTGGTACCACAGTGGAAAGCATTATACACTTTATGTACTCTATGTTGACCGCAAACGGGAACTGCAGAGAATGGATCCAGATCTGGCCCAGTTTTCAGATGTGTTACAACAGTCAAAAAGCAACCTGCCTGAGAAACATGCAGCTTCGAAACACAGGCAAACTGTAACATGGTTGGACTGCATCAGTATTGTAATGGTGTCCTTGAAGCACAGCTAAACCCGCTCTACTTATGTCAGACTAGTCTGAATTATTATAAGGATCCCAGATTCGTATCCCTTCCAAAAAGAGCTTCAATTCAAGTACCAGGATGCCTATAGTTTCAGAGAATATCCCAGGTCAACAGCTTCTCTTTGTGAGCATTGGGTGCAATGTGCCCAATGCGCGCCAAGAAAAGCTGTTGACACAGTCCAAATTTTTGGCACTGAAAGAGTTAACCCTTTGGTTGGACAAATTAACTCCATTTATGGCTGTCCTTGCATGGCCTGTGTAGGGTGCACTGCTCCCAACTGCAAGGACAGCTGGTGACACAGGGCACACCAACACGATAGGTTTCGTCAAACAATTTTCTATTCATGAATATGAAATTTATATGAAAACATTACAGGAGACAACAATTAACATCTGGGTACTTTTGCATGATTTGAAAGGGAAAGAGTTAAACTTCATCCTGAAGAGTTCCCAAGTGTATGGTCAATGGGATTTCTAAAGCTTTTGGCAATATTGTTGTCACCTTGTTCAGGATTCAGACTGTTGTCAGTCAGCCAAACAGAAATGGTCCTGCCCCTGTTGATGGATAGTGGGTTTAGAAGATAAATCTGATTGAGGAGCAGTGTTAGCTGCCCTACAGCAGACCACCTCTCCTGAGACACAATTTGTATTTTGAAGACAGCCCTTTGATGATAGCATGGCCATTTTCTTCAAAACCATGATACGTATCAGTATTCCAAGACCAGCTGCAATAAGAGGTGCCTTTTCTTGGCAGCACACGCAGCCTGAAGTATCATGTATTATTCCATGACACATGGAGTACTTTCTTGCCAATAAAATTACTAGACATCATCATAGTAGTTCTACTCATTTCAACCTTAGATGCAGTTGTAATTTTTTTTCCAGAGTGAGCCTATCTTCAAGAGGTGGGCTTCATTTCGTGCCCCAAGTCCCGACAGCCTGCGATCTAATTTACCTCCAAAATTTGACCAAAGACGCAGACAACGCTTGCTGGAACACCTGGGCCAGACTATGGATTCCAGTTTTAACTGGTTCCCTGATGAGCTGGATGAGATTAACAAAGGAACAGGTAAGTGCACAATTAGAGGGAAGCAGTTTGTGTCTGAAGTCTCATAAGGCTCCCCTTAGAAAAGGTTGTACAGATATTAACCCCCAACCCCAACCCCACCATCTCCAGATCTCCAAAGTGAGTGTTGTCCCATGGTTTCAGGAGGTCCTATTTTCCCTGAGAATTCAGGTTACAATATCAATTGAAATAAGACTTTAATTATTGTACTGTTTTCATGTTTCACAATTAAGTGTGTGGGTAAAGAATTTTGTGGGTTTGTTTCACTCAGATGACTGTCGAATGACTTGGTTATGGTTTAACCCTTTCCGCCTTTAACCGGCCTAAACCGGCTGATGGTCAAATGCCATCTGCTTCAGTGTTTCCAACTAATTTCAAGAGTAATGCAAAACAATTTCACTGAGAATTGTAGATGAGACCTATAGAGATCACATGAGCATTTCTTGGCATGGGTTGGGCACTAAGTGCCCAACCCATTCCAGGGAAAGTTGTTGATTCAGTCTTGATTCGGGGAAAGGGTTAAACAAAAAGGTAATTCAAAGGACAAAGGAGTGATGTCAGGTTTGTTATTCAAAGTACAAAGGAGTGATGTCAGGTTTGTTATTCAGGGACAAAGGAGCGATGTCAGGTTTGTAATTCAAAGGAGTGATGTCAGGTTTGTAATTCAAAGGAGAAAGGAGTGATGTCAGGTTTGTAATTCAAAGGAGAAAGGAGTGATGTCAGGTTTGTTGTTTATTTCAAATTAATGTTGCAGAAGGCAGCCCTCAGTGAGCATGTGTGGATTAAAGTGATCGATTAATAAAAACCTGACAGTGATGGGAATCTTCAGTGGGTGCAAACACACATGTAGATTTGCAATATTTCTGGCATCAACTGTTTCCCCTTAAACTTGCCAAAACTGGCTAGTTATCCAATGTCGGCTTCTGCAGTGTTTTGGATTAATTTCAACAGTAATGAAAAACAATTTGAATGGGAATTGTAGCTGAAACATATGAAGATAACATGGCCAGACCAACAGCTTACCAACATGTGCCAAGTAAAGCTGTTGACTCAGTCTGTGACTTGACCCTGAAAGGTCGCTTGCTTAAATATATGTAGGGAAAATAATACAAATAAATTAAGGTTTCTCAATGTTGTGGATATTTATCTAAAGTGCACGAAAAGGCCCAAGTTAAACTCTGATTGTGAAGAAAGAAGATTTTCTCATGGGAATGACCCTGCCTTGGTCAGTTTGCCCTTTCATTATTTCCCTCTTGTCAGCTACATGGGAGGGAGATTCTGCAGCTTGACCCTCCTTATAGGCCTAAAGTGGAGCCTCTGGAAGTGACCAGGAACAGTCCTACTATAAACAAGCTCAGGTGAAATGATGGTTGACTTGGCTTATCACTTTAATTTAGTCATATTGCTATTTAAAAGATATTTTTACAGGACATAAGAATTTGCTATTCCATGAACCATTAAATCTTGAGGGGGTTCCCCCCCCCCCCTTTTTTTTTTTTTGTAGCAGTAAGATTGTTGAGTGTTATTTTCCAGAGCGTGTTGGCATGGACAAAATGCAAGTGACTATGACCCGTAGTCTGGACAGTGCCTTGCCCAGAGGTGCCTACCTGCCACGACAAGACACAGAGAGCAGCTGTACCAGTACAGAGAGTCTCCAAACAGATGATGTCTTCCTGAATGAGGAGATCCTCTCTTCCAGCCCATTGGCGCCAAAGGAGAAATGTCGTCTGCTGCGCAAGATGCAGTCTGACATCACAGATGCCAAGGTCTCTGGACTACTTGGAGGACAGGAAGATAGACAAGGCTCTGGGTAGGGACAGGTTTTACGTAACAATTTTAATCATAAGTATACATAAAAATCTGAAAGTTTTAAGATTAAGCCTCTCAGTGCTACGTTGTAGTATGAGCTGACAGCTTTCCTTGTGAAACTTAGGGTGGAATGTACATGGCACTTAAAGCATGCAATTGAAGCCTGTTAACCGGGCTTTTTTAGCTCTGTCAGCTGAGGTTATGTAGTGGATCTTTGTCTGTTGTACATTGTCTGTTGTCTGTCATCCACAATTGACATTTTGGTCTTCTCTAAAACCATCAGCCAGATCCACTTGAAACTTTATCAGGATTTATCTAGGATGGATTTCTTGACTAGGAGTTTTCAAACGGTCATGCTCCAATGATTTCTGTTTTTGTTTTATGAATTCTTTGTTAATTTTTGACAAAATCTTGAAAAATCTTCTAAAAAAATTCTGCTCCAAAAATGTCACTCAGATTGTTCTGAAACTTGGTGAAAATGTGGCATCTGGGAGGGGTAAACAAAGTTGTTGACTAGGTGATAATACTCTGGATCCCTGATATTTGAAGAATTTTTTCAGTTTGGGTACCTGCCATTTTGTGCACACTGTTGATTGCTATGTAAGTCAATCGGAATTGCCAAGGAACTTCACATTTTTTGACTTCTTCTCCAAATCTGTTGTCAAGATCCATGTCAAATTTTGTGGGGATCTACCTTAGATGGGTTTGTACCAATTTGTTTGAATGGTCATGCTCCAGTGATGTTTAGATTATTTTGGGGTTTTTTTTGCAAAAATATTTAAAGGTCTTCTGGAGTGGCCAATTGCTTCAAAATTGCATAGGGACATTTTTAGGGACCCCAGACCTTAATTTGTTCAACATTGCTGCAATGTTTTTATATTTTTGTAGGAATTTTCATGTGTTTTTGCTATTTTTGACTTCTGCAAAAGCAGAACTCAGATTGCTCTGAAACTTGAAGGAAGTGTAGCTTGTGGGAGGGTTAAACAAAGCTGTTCACTAGGTGGTGATACTCTGAATCCCTGATTTTTAACAGATTTTTCCATCTGGGTACCTGTAAGTTTGTGTAGTCATTCCAATTGATTATAGTGCAAGTCAATGGATACCGCAATGGAAGATCACAATCTGTGCATGTAAGGTGAGCTGAACTGACTATCGTGGTCTGTTTCTTAGCTTAGTTGACCATAGGTCACAGAGCTTATGCAACCACTCATTTCTGCCCGTCGATCCATCTCTCTGTAAACTTTTTCTTGAGAATGCGATACTGTCAATGGCTTTCATGGTAGCCCAATATCACTGTCAGGACTTATCAAATGTATGAAAATCTAGGTCAAATTCATTATTGGTGGTGCCACCTACAGCATTTTGTAATATTTGGACCAAAATGGGAGAATTTTGAGATGCTGCTTTTCAAAAAGTTTCACATGTATCATCTCAAAACTTAGTGGGAATATTGATCAGGCAAATAGATGAAAATGCACTAAAATTTGGTGGTTTCACCTACTGCACAACGAAAGATATTGACCAAAAGGTGTTGAACACACATTGAATTCATTATGTTCAAAAAGAATCAGACGACTGATACCAAATGCACCACAAATGTTTATCATATGTAGAAGTTACATGTTGCATAATATGGATGACCTTGACCTACTTTCTCAAGATCACAGAGGGAATACATTTCGGGATTTTTTGGTTATGGTCACTACATCTGAACTTGTACACTTGTATCATTATACCAGGACAGAAAAATTGTACTGACAAAAGGCTATGACATGTGGATCAAGTCTTTGTACTGCCACTGGTGGTAGGAAGGGAACTAGTATTATGGGTGAAAAAGATTACATTAAATTGATTAATTTGATTATGAATTGAAATGTGACTTCTAAATTTACAACAAATATTGATTGAATGGTCAAACTTTTAGCTTGGCTGACTTGCAAGTCAAGCTGAGCATTTAAGAAGGCTCAGTCATCCATCATCCTCCATCTGTCCATTCCCTTCTACATGTCAGACCATTCTCTTCATCAAGTAAGACTATTCCCTTCATAAGGTCTTAATGTTTTCCATCTTTTTAGAGATTAAGATTTTGGATTGTATATCGTATAATGGATTCTTAGCAGTGTATTCTACATTGAGACATCTGTCGTCCATCCATTCACAATTCACATTTTCGACTTCTTCTCCAAAACTGTCAGCCAGATTCACTTCAAACTTGATGGCAATGTAACTTGGGTGGATCTCTACCAGAATTGGTCAAGTAGTCCTGCTCCAGTAATTTTTGGATTTTTGATGTTTTTTTTTTTTTTTTTTTTTTTGTTTTTTTGTTCTTTTTTTTTGGTGCAAATCTTAAAAAATCTTCTTCTGAAAAGCCATTTACCCAATTGCTTTGATATCTCACAGGAATACTCACAGGGACTCCTAGTTCTTAATTTGTTCACCAGGTGGCACTGCAATTTTTTCCTATTTTCTTTTGATATTTTGTGTGTTTTCACTATTTTTGACTTCTTCTCCAGAACTGTCACTCAGATTAAGCTGAGTGGATAAATTGGTGGATATGTTCCTTGTAAAACAGTCAAACAAACTTGTTCCCAAGGTGTCACTGCTGTAGATTCCTGATTTTTAACAATTTTTTTCAATTAGGGTACTTATTGGTAAATGCACCTTCCCTATTGATTACTATGTTAGTCAATGGGCATTCTAATGCTATTCCATATTTTTAACTTCTCTGAAACCGTCATCCAGATTGACTTCAGACTTGATGGCGATGTACCTTGGGTAGGTATCTCTCAGATTTCTTCAAATTGTCATGCTCCATTGATTTCTGGAATTTTTTCATAAATTTCTTTGTTCTTTGTGGGGGCAAATCTTAAAAATTGCAATGCTATATGTACATGTCAGCTGAGCACAGGACTGTCACAGTCCTCTTGGGTTTTTTTTACCCTCGGCACATAAAGTGCTGGAGAGTATTGTCGTCCCCTACATCGTCCATCCATCTTGTCGAAGCTACAACCATATGTAAAAAAATATTCATTGTGGCTCTACCAAATTTTTGTCACAGAAGAACCTTATGATGGACCAGATTCCTATGGAAAACCAGCTTCCTCTGATTATTCTTAAACTTTGTATGAAACTTTTAATGTATTTATTTGAAGGCCGTCTGAGTGGCGTCAACCCTGACGATATTACCAGAATATCTCAAAAAAGATTGACCGCAGTTTTACCAAATTTTTGTCAGAGATTATCTTATGATGGACCAGGTTGCTATCAAAAACCAGCATCCTCTTTGTATTTAAAAACTTTTTATGAAATTTTTAAGTACATGAATTTAGCTTCAAGGCCATCTGAGTGGTGCACAAAGGAATGACATTACCATAATATCTCAACAAGGATCCAATGCAGCTTCACCAATTTTTTTCAGAGATGTACATTATAGTGGATCACATTCCTATTGAAAACCAGCTTCCTTTTATTATTTTCAAACCTGTTGTAAAACTTTTGAAATATTTATTTGATGGCCATCTGAGTGACACACAGTACAGTGGTCTCTGTTACCAGAACTTGCCCCCAAGAACACATCCAAAAATGCTCTTTCATTTCATAGACAACAATATGGAAGTTGTATGCAAAGTATTCTATTGCAAAGTCTCAAAAAAATGTAGAATTGAGGAAAAAAGATTGTGGATGCTAAGGGTAATCTGTTCAGTGAACGCAATTTTTTGTTTTGGTTTTTTGAAACCTGTTAAAATTCATCTTTTATAAAGCCACTTGGCCAGTGGGTTTGAAATTGCAGCAAACAGTTCTGGATGCCTATGGAACAGTGTGTGACTTATTTTAAGTTGAAAGTGTCAAGGTCCCCATATGGGGATATCTTCATATGTTCAGACTTTTTATCTCTAGTTTTGAAAGTTATGTCACTGCACATTTGAATTATCCTGCATACATGTTATTAACTGCCTTTTTACTTATAGATGATACGTTCAGCTTGTATTTTAAGGATCAAAACCACCTCGCTGCCCTGGGCTTGAATGAATTTTATGTCATGATTATTTGGTAATTTTCTTCATCAATTTTCTCTCTGTCTTTGCTGTGTGCATATTGAGGCGGACAATTTTGGTATTTAATAGATGTCCCATACTTGCCAGTGAATTCACTTCAGTTATGGGAAGTCCATCAAACATTTGATCTTTATTGCATGAAATTTTCAAAGCAAACTGAAAGTTTTAAAAGTTTTACGAGTTGTAACTCATTCCATACTATAGTGACAGGCAGTGCCAGAACCACTGACTTAGGACTATATGCATGTTGGTGCTTGAGTGAAAGCTCTTTTCTTGAAGAATTTAAATATGCAATTGTTGTCTTAAATCAAGGTAAATATACAGAAAAATCAGGGACTGGTATGGAATGAGTTAGACACTGGGTGTCCTCAAATTCTAAACCACTTGGCGGTAGCATATGACCAGCTTATATGTTCACAACTCTAAACCAATGAGAGTATCAAGCCAAAGGAGTTACGCCACCAGATGACTCCACTTGCAACAGGTCATGATGGAAGTGGCTCCCTCTTTGCTCTAACCTCCTCTGTTCTGTTCTGTAGGTCCACCTCAAGACTGTCTGGCTCGAGCGACTCAGCTATTGGTGAGCGCAGTGAGAGTGAGCTACTGAGCCGCATGAATGAGATGGAGCAGGAGCTCATGTGAGTATAATGTTGACCTGCAGTGCCCTGACACTGCTGTATTCGCTTGCAACGTTCTCCCATGAAACTTGACTGGCTGGTATCTGAAATGCTGTCGACTTCTTTTGTGATTTAAGAGTAATCTGTGATCAGTCCACAGTTGTCCTTGGCACTCTCTGGGGGCCCTGTTAGGGTTTTAGGAATAATGGATTTTTGGCCCTTTTCAAAGGGATTATTTGTACTTCAAAATGTGGATTTTTCTTTTGTTTTAGTATTAAAAGATTACTGAAATTTTAAAAATATTTTAGGATTTTTGGAATTTTATAAAGGATTTTTTGAGTGAAAACTTTTGGATTATTGGAATTTTAGGACCCCCCCCCAGCCTTTCTATGGCTGCCTGAGTCAACAACTTTCTTTGGTACAGCAACAGCACATGAAGGGAAACTGGTGACTCAGCCTGCTGAGGGTTACATGTCAATATTACACAAGTCTAATAATTATTGCAACTTTTAATCTTCTATTCCCCCTATCATGAAGTCACAGTTTCACATAATCTGCAGTAATTCAAAAATAGACATCAAAATATGCATTTTCTTGGCATTTAAGGGTACTTGGATTCAAGTTTCGGTATGCCGCGAGATGCACAGCAGCTTAATTTGCCTTCAAAATGTCACTGTGAAAAGCGTATTTTTCATGAGATTCTTTGGGTAATTCGGGAGTCTGGAGGGCAGACACCACATGCCTGAATTTTTGGGAGACTCGCGAATGATTCGGGAGGGTTGGCAACACTGCTATGATAGTAGACAAATAGATAGACCTTATTATATAGAGGGTATAAGCGTGTTAAGCTGATGCTTATCTTTCCCAAGGCCCTCTTACATATGCTACACAATCAACCATTCATGCATGTGTGTTCAGTGACCTGTTGTGAGTGCATTTCTTATGGCAGCCACTACTGAGTCAGGACCCTTGAAGCCCCTGTCATCACTGTTAACATAATAAGACACAGGTAATCCAAACATATCCCTCTAAGCCTTTGAGCAGTCAAGTGGTCACTGCAGGTGGAGAGCCAAAGACATTAAAGTCCCATGGATTGGCCAGGATTTGAACCCTGTACACCTCTCACAGAAAGCGATAACTGTAACTGTAACTGTCCAGCCACGGTGGCTCTCAGATGGGTTTTCATCCGTCTTCATCCATCCATAGTCTATCTATTTTGTTAAAGTAGTCATGATCCTGTGATTTTTTTTTTTTATGATTTTTTTTTTATTTCTTCTGCAAAACTGTCAGCCAGATGCTCTTCAAACTTGGTGGCAATCTACATTTGATGGGTTTCTACCAAGTTTGTTCAAGTGGTCATCATTAGGCTCCAGTGATTTTTTTATGCATTTTGTTCTCATTGGGGGGGGGGGGGGGGGGGGGCGGGGGCAAAATCTTGAGAGAGAAAATTATCTGAAACTGCTTGGCCGAAATTGCACAGGGACATTTCTGGGAACCCATAGACTTTAATTTGTTCATCAGATGGTGCTGTGGCTTTTTTGGCTTTAATTTTTCTTTTGTTTTTTTTGGTTTTTGGGGGTTTTTTTTGTTTGTTTGTTTGTTTTATTTTTAATGTTTTTGTGTGCTTTCAATATGTTTCACTTCTCCAAAAGCATCACCCAGGTTGTTCTGAAACTTAGTGAAGTGTATGTTGTGGCTGGGTTAAAAAAAGGTGTTCACTAGTTGGGGATACTCTGGATTATTGATTTTTAATGAATTTTTCGATTTGGGTACCTGTTTGTTAATGCATACGTTCCATGTGACCCACTGGCATTGCAATGGAAGTTTATGTTTCTAACTTTTTCTCCAAAACCATCAACCAGATTCACTTCAAGCATGGTGGAGATGTACCTTGGAAGGGTCTCTACCAATTTGTCCAAGTGGTAAAATGTCAAAAAATCTTTTCTAAAACCATTTGGCCAATTCCTTTCAAAGTGCACAGGGACACTTTTTCAGGATTACTAGACCTCAATTTGTTAAACAGGTGGCGCTGCAACGCTTTTTCGTTTTTTAAGTATTTTGATGCCTTTTTGCTTTCCTTTACTTCTTGTCCTAAACTGTCAGTTGGATCCTCTTCAAGCTTGTTGGAAATGTACTTAGACTTGATCTCCACCACTTTGTTTGCTATCTATATGATGGTACTTTCATTTTGTGATTTTGAAGAAGTTATTAAAATTTAGCAAAATGGTAACAGGATATATACAACAGTGATGATGGCCTTAAAAAAGATGACCATGATATCATCCTGAAGTTCAGAGGGCCACTTCAGTTTATGCATGACTGAAAGGTCAGCTGAGCACAGGACTGTCACAGTCCTCTTGTTTAAAATCTGTTTTGTCTTTAAACTGTATATGGAGCAAAATTAAGGTGTGTTCAAGAGACGTTACTTTTTGGAAAGTTACGGAGGTCTGTGACGCTTGGCACAGGCTAGTTATCAATGAAGGTTTCATTGGTACAAAGTGAAGATGCAGTACGTGTGGGTGGAGGCAGAGGCATGATCATCTGACACGAATAAAGGGGCTCTGAGGTGTTTCAACGATTTAACTTTGCATTGCCAACTTCAACAAATGTCCATTTGATCTGAACTGACACAACCGTATCAGATTTTTTCGTATTCTTTGTGGACTGACCTTTTATTCTAGTACCAGCCTGCAAGTACCAAAAGAGAGCAAAGACCAGGAGAATGCTGCCGGTCAACAGCTTTCAACGACAAGCTTTGGGCACATTATGCCCAAAGCAGGTGGGAGAAACCTGTTGATGCAGATAAAACTTAGCACTGAAAGAGTTAATTCCATAAGTGACATCACGGCAACGTGTCATTCATTGACGAGATGCTGGTGGGTGACAGAGCTTCCAAGTGGTTCTGTATCAAAATCTAGAGGAAATTCAAGGAAAATGCTCCTATTTTGGTAGATTCGAAAAGTTCCATTTTCTTATAATGGTGCATGTTATCAAAAATTTGGTAGCCTCTAATATTTTACAACTTCTAAACATAAAACCTTCTCTAGATCTGCCGGCAAATCGGTAGTTTTGGAACCTCTGGGCCGGTAATGTGGTGACATTGCCTATAGATTTTAATGATTAAAGATACAGTGCTCCCTCTTCATGACACCCCTCATTACAAGGGGGTTTCTGATATAACACTGTGGGTACCATGGCTCCCTATGAAATAGTTTTCTCATTACTTCTTTGTTGAAAATTTTAAGTCCCTCGTTATAAGGCGGTTTTGCTATAACATGGTATACCCTGTGGACCCCAACACCAGCGTTATAAAGAGGGAGCACTGTATGTCACAAATATGATTTTGTCATCTTCTCAGAATGTCTCAGTGATTACGTCTAATTCACATGATGGTCCTATTGAGTACATACACTTAGAGCATTGTGACAGTCTAATTGGCTCCTGCTGGAGTTCCTGAATGTCATGAAAAGTCACATAATGGAATTTTCAGAACATTTTGGGATGCGGAGAGAAAAAAAATCAAACAAGGTCATTTGGCCAATGTGAGTGAGTGAAACTGGATGATTTTCATGGATATTAAAACATTGAACTTGTGTCAAAATACATTACCTTTCCACTACATTTGGCATGATTTCTATGAGGTCGTATCTACTCCAAAATTATATCCCATCAGAAATCACTTCAATTCCTCTGGGCTATTAACCCTTAAAGCGCTGATTTAAGACTGAGTCAACAGCTTTCCTGGGGGCACTTTGCGTGCCAAGTGCCCCCAGGAAAGCTGTTGACTAAGACTACTTTTTGCTTTAGACTGGGCTTGCTGGTATTTGAATAAAAGGTATCTTCATGAGGAATTTGAATCTTTTCACCATTCTATGTTTAACAGTAATGAGAAAACGACTATAGCAGTGATTAGCGCTTTAAGGGTTAAGACAATGACACCCTACAGCTTTTGACCCCAATGCCCGTTATTTACCCTCCGGTATTGACCAATCACATCAGTTTTCTCTCTTTGTCTGCTTATGCGTCCATGTCATTTTCTACCCCTAGGGCTGTTTGCATGGTTTCAACTTTCCTCATGTGCATTATCTTGTCAAACCCACATATACTTACGGTTGAAGATTATAAACTGGTGGACTTTTGGGTGTACATGTAGTTATTTTGGAGTTTGCTGGAATGCATCCTGTTCTGTGTACGAGTCAACTCGGAGGTGTGGTAGCCACTCACCATTGTCTCTAAGATGGTGTCTGGCGATGTTTTGGAAGTAAAGGGTTTTACAACCACCTATTTCTGGTTCCAATAAAAGATGGGGGTGCAGGCCAGTGGTAGATCTCTCAAGACTCATTACCTTTCTCTGCAAGGAGAAATTTAAAATGGAGGCCCAGGCCGGCTTCCATAGTGGCTGCGGTTCACAAATTGGTGACCTTAATATAGTGGACCTGAAAAACATATTTCCATGTACATGTACTGATGGCTGAGCTCAATCAGAAGTTTAGTCTGTCATTAAAAACTGATGTGATTGGTCAAACACCAGATAGAGGTCAAGTAATAGGTGCTGGGTAAACTGCTAGAGGGCACCACTGTCCTTCAGTCCAGAGGAATATATACAGAGAAGTTTATTCTGATGGGATGAAATTTTGGAGTAGATATGATTGCATACGAAATGTAGTGGATAGGTAAGTATTACTAACAGATATGGAAATTATAATAAATTTCCAAGATTTGAGAGTTCCAGAAAAGCATGAACTCTGTGGTTTTCACAATATATATATATATATATATATATATATATATATATATATATATATATATATATATATATATATTTTAATAGCTCGTGTTGCATCAATTAGACTAACCATTACATGCAGCTGTAGTTATCTTTATTTTATATTTTGCTGAAAGTGTCACAAAATGTGAGCTAGCCAAGGTTCTCAACAGAGAATCAGCCTACAAGACTATCATACACAAGCGAGACTCGCTCATTCTTGAGCTAGACGAGAAAGTCTGTGACGTGCAGAGCCCTGGGGCAGACAAACGCAGGTAAGCCTCTCGTGCATTTCAAGTTCTTACTGGCCTCTTTAAGTGCAGGCTTGTGAGATCGCATCACTGTCACTATGTCATAAAAAAATTAAGTGATGAACATGTTTTGCCAGATGAAAGTTGTTCGTGCTGTGTATGCTGAGATTTCTGCATTGAAGCTTTTCTTGGAATGTGAGGGCAGAAGATCTGGTAGGATATGTCAGGATTATTAATCTTCTTGGTGCTAAGACTGGTTTTCTGTGTCAAGTGATATTTTTTGAGCAATGAAAGAAGCTGCATTTGTTTTTCTCCCAGATGTGTCCACCTGCAACAGGTGGTTAAGTACCATGGGGAAATTACCCATAGTGCCACCTACAGAGTGTTACTGCATTAATTAGCATGTGTGCCCTTCTCTGAACATGCCATGCCAGGGTTTGGCACCAGAGAGCCTCTGTGCACATCAGGTCCTGTTAACATGGCAGTTTGGTATCAGCAACCTACATGTAATAAGCAGCCTGTCACACCCCAAGAGACCAGGAGACGTGTATTCATGTGTACATCTAATTATGTCTGTGTGAACACAGACATATTATTTTTCCTCAATATTCTTTACTTATTTCTTTCTTTCTTTCTTTTTTTTCCTATCTTTCTTTCAGCCAGATTTTTGTGTCGTCTTAAACTCAGACACCGTGCAAGCTAGAAACTTCAAACTTTGCATGGCTATAGCACCTGCAGTGAAGTTTCGCATATCGTTCTGAACAGTCAAGATTTTGAAAATTATGCAAATTAGGGCAATTAAAAAAATTCAATTGCTTCTGGCTTCCAAAGTATTCATCCGATTTTGATGATGTTGGACCCAAATTGTAGAAATTGTAACACTGCACATTTTTGTAATTTACATGTGACCTCTAAAGGTCAAAGGTCAAGGTCATTTGTACATTTGAAATATTCATTCAGCCATAACTCGGTCAATTTCTATCCAATTTTGATCATGTTGGACACAAATTGTAGCTACTGTTACACTGCACATTTTTGTAATTTACATGGGACCTCTAGAGGTCAAAGGTCAAGGTCATTTTGCCATTTGAAATATTCATGTTGCTATAACTCGGTCAATTATCATCCAATTCTGATCATGTTGGACACAAATTGTAGCTACTGTAACACTGCACATTTTTATAATTTATGTGACCTCTAGAAGTCAAAGATCAAGGTCATTTGGACTTTTGAAACATTCATCTAGCCATAACTCGGTCACTTTTAATCCAATTTTGATCATGTTGGGCTCAAATTATAGATATTGTAACCTTGCACATTTTTGTAATTCACATGTCACCTCTAAAGGTCAAAGGTGAAGGTCATTGAATTCGGTCAATGTGGATCCAATTTTAATCATGTTGAGCTCAAATTGTATATATTGTTTTGATGATGTTGGACTCAAATTGTAGAAATTGTAATGCTGCATATTTTTGTAATTTACATGTGACCTCTAAAGGTCAAGGTCATTTGGACGTTTGAGATATTCATCTAGAGATAACTCTGTCAATTTTCATCCAATTTTGATCATGTTGGGCTCACACTGTAGATACTGTAACACTTCACATTTTTTTCATTTACATTCAACCGCTAAAGGTCAAGGTCATTTTGCCTTTTGAATGTTTCATCTAGCCATGATTTGGTCACTTTCCATCCAATTTTATAAATGTTGGACTCAAATTGTAAACATGCAACACTGCATATTTTTGTAGTTGTGCAAATTTTCATACACACAGACAGATTTGCTTTCAAGCAAATCTTTCTTTTCTAGTTTAACACTGTCCTTGTGCGCAATAAATAGTCATCTTGTTGTAAAAAACATTGAGCTAAAACTTAATTCGAGTAGTGAGTTAATCATTTTCACCACTGGAAACATGAAAACTTGGATAAATGTGTTAATCCCCAAGGCTTCGAGGGTCATGATGAATTATAGATTATTTGTACCCACCTTGCAGGCTGGCGGACAGAAAATCACCGGAACAAGTGCGGATACTGCAGAATCAGAATCGATTTCTCAACGAGGAAGTGAAACGTCTGGCACGACTGAGACACTCCGAAATGGAACTGTTTTCCAATCAAGACAAGTAGGTCATGCCTTCTACTCCCTGTTGAGCTTAACCTGTGCCTGCATGGTTTAAGACTGAGTCAACAGCTTTCACTAGTGACTGCTGCTTCTTTAGATCACTATATATGGGGCTCACAAAACCATCAAACAAGCTGGTGGCCTGGACGCTGTTCTTAGAAGTCTCAGTGAAATTAACTGCCATTTAGAATGCTTTGTATTGATGGAAAATTACAACAACAAATACGCAGCAGAAACTGTTTGACTTGTGGGTGATTTTGGGCAGTTTGAATGGGAAGGGGTTAAGACCAGCCAAATGGAAATTGTTAACCCTCGATCGGCACAGTGAATGGACAGGTTTCCCAGGCACACAGTGGTGGGTGCTGCGAGGGCAGGTGGTGACTGCGTGACGGTGTATAATTCTTGATGACAACAAAACAGAGGCAGATGACGTGTTTGAGATAAACACTTCACACACTTACGAGATAAAATGATAAAACTGACCAAATGTACAATACTGCAAGCCATGACAGCCGAGTTCATGGCCGGATCACCTCTGAGTGCCCAAAGCAGATACACTCAGAGCAATCCAGTCATGAAGCGGGTTGTCCTGGCTTGCTGTATTGTAGAAATGATTCAAATAGTGATGTATAAATATAACCTTTTTTTTTTAATGTCTGAAAAAATTGAAATTCACAAGCACACTACTTTAAAATAGTGCTTATGCTCTTCAAGGATGATATGGATTTCTACTAGGGTGCTGTGGATCAGGTTATTATCCAGTCCATAATTTCCTGTTTTAGGACTGATACAGCTGGAATTACTGGATAACGCTACATAATATTAATACATCAGCAGGAGATTCATAATTAGGATACACAATTTTTATGCACATACCACCACCACCACCACCACCACCACCACCCTCCGTCTTGAGTTACACTTAGTTTAATCTGATGGGTAACAATTTAGTTTCAAAATAACATGCACATAATACTGACAGAGTATGTTTACATATTGACAGAAGATTACATGTGCTGGACGCAGAGATAGACCGATGGAAGCGAGACTACGTGTCATTGTTGCAGTCTACAATCTGCATACCAACCGGGGACCTGATGGACGGCATGCAGGTCAATCTGTTTGGAGGAAACAGGGTGTGTAGCTTGCACAATTTATTGGAAAAAGACAAATTGTATAAATAGACAAACTGTAGCAACGGCAGGTATCTGGGCCCACAGAACAGACAAATTGTGTTCTTTGGAGCGTGGTACTTTGTGAAGCTGGAGGCTGAGCAATGTATGCACTCCAAAGAACAAGAGTCTGTTCTGTGGGCCCATGCAGAAAAAGCTATGGCTTGTATTTATCCCATGTTTTACAGTGAAATAAATGCACATAAAAGTGATTTCAAACCGTGTTTTATTCATGTTGACAGCACAATTGTTACCCTTACAGCACATGGCTAATTTGCATGCATGTATGAGCTATGTAATATGAGGAAGCAGATCACATAGCCCTTTAACATTGGTGTTTGTAGGGAGTGCAAATGCAAAATTGGGATAAACAGCACATACCCTCTGCGTAGGTCGAGTGGTCAGTGAAAAAAAAAATCGGAATGCCGCTTTGGCTGTTTTCCCACATGTCCCTCCCCCCCCCCTTTAGTCATGAATATGGTTAACTGTTTTAGTGCAGAGTGACTCTACAACTTTCCTTGGCATGCCCCAAAATGTGGCCAGGGAGCCTGGTGAACTGGGTCCTTGTGTTCTCTGGAGCTACATGTACAGTGCGTAGGCATAGTCCTGAGAGTGAGAAGCCACCCCTCTTTTGAACACATTTCGTGGTCTTATTTTGGTCGGCCCTGTAGAGGTGGGGCCACAAGACCAGTGTGGATACAGTGAAACTTGTCTTGAAAGACCACCCCTTGGGATGAGCCAATTGTGGCATCTCAAGACAGGTGGTCTTTCATCGGGGGCATTTGAATAACAAGAAAACTACTGCACAAAATATCCTGGAAAGAAGGTCTTCAAAACTGGGTGGTATCTCATTGGTTTTGGTGTCTGGAGACAGCCACCATGTCAAGATGGAGCTTGAAATGGCAAAGTGTAGTCCTCAAAGTGTTTAGAGTGGTAAGAGGGAAAGTACCTGAGATAAAGTAAACTTGACCCACCCAGAGAATTTTCTGTGGCCCGTCTTAAGTCGGAAAACCATGATCATACTCACTTTTTGCAGGATTTCTTTCATTTCAACTTTCGTCCAGTATAGTGGAAGAGGTGGCTTCCAGTTAATACCCTAGTACACTTTACCTCATAACACCTCTAGTCAACTTTATGGTGCTAAATATTGTATTACTATTTACCTGTTTATACCAGTGTCCGTATAGTGGAAAAGTATATGAAGCTTTTAAGTTTCAAAGGGGATGTCCATCTGTCGTCAGTCCACAATTCACATTTTCGACTTCCTGTCTAAAACCATCAGCCAGATTCACTTCAAACTTGGTGGGGATGTGCCTTGGGTGGGTCTCTACCAAGTTTGTTCAAATGGCCACGCTCCATTGATTTTATATTTTTTTATGTGTTTTTTTTTTCTTTTTTGGGGCAAATCTTAAAAAAAAATCTCCCAAACCGCTCACCCAATTGCTTTCATATCACACAGGGGGACTTCTAGTTCTGAATTTGTTCACCAGGTGGCGCTGCGATTTTTTTCTAAATTTTTTATGATTTTGTGTGTGTTTCTGCTATTTTTAACTTCTTCTCCAGAACCGTCACTCAGATTAAGCTGAAACGTGGTGCATGTGTTCCTTGTGAAAGGGTCAAACAGAGTTATTCACGAGGTGGCACTGCTGTGGATTCCTGATTTTTTAAGTTTTTTTTTTTATTTGGGTACTTGTCTGTCAATGCAGCTTTCCTATTGATTACTACTATGCAAACCAATGGGCATTTTAATGCTAATTCACATTTTCGGCTTCTTCTCCAAAACCCTCATCCACATTGACTTCAAACTTGGTGGCCATGTACCTTGGGTGAGTTTGTCCCAGGTTGTTCAATGGTAATGCTCCGTTGATTTTTGAATTTTAATGATTTTTTGGTTCTTTTTGTGACAAATCTTAGAAAATCTTCTTTACAACCACTCACCAAATTGCTAGATATTACATAAGAACACTTCTAGGGACTCCTAGTTTTTAATTTGTGCACCAGGTGGTGCTGCAATTTTTTTTTTTTTTTTTTTTTTTTTTTTTTAGTGTTTTTGTTACTAGTGACTTGTCCAGATCCGTTACTCAGATTAAGTTGAAACTTGGTGGATATGTTGCTTGTGAAAGGGTGAAACAAAGTTGCTCACCAGGTAGCACTACATGTAGATTCCTGATTTTCAACTATTTTTTTTTTTTCAATTTGGGCACTTATCGGTAAGTACACCTGTTCTATTGCTTACTATGCAAGTCAATGGGCTTTCTAATGCATTCTAATGGGAATTCACATTTGGACTTCTCTGAAGAAACTGTAAGTCAGATTCACTTCAAACTTGGTGGCAATGTATCTTGGGTGGGTCTTTACCAAGTTTCTTCAAATGATCACGCTCTAGTGATTTTTGAATTTTTTTTTAATTTTTGTGGAAAATATTTTTAAAAGTTTTAATAGGAAAGTTTAACATGGGAATTTCTTGTAATGGTTATAACTTAAATAATGAAAATTAATAAGTCACACTTCTTACTTTCTGTCCACAATCCTCATCTCATGATCGTGCCCTATACCAGAGTGGGACTTACTACAGGTTGAACGTCTAGGTTAGTTGAGGATGGGATGTTCACACAGCCCTCTTGTTTGCATTGCCTACCAAGTCATGCATAACTTGGCCATCAATGCAAAAAAACACTGACACTAGACAGAATTAATGCTTGCCTGAAAACCCTGGTCTTGGAGAGTTTGGATGTGTAACCACACATCTTTATAAGCAATGTAACCTGTCCAGTGCTCAGTGGAAATTTGGATGTGTAGCCACTTTTATAAGCAAGGTAAATGTAGCCGGTCCAGTGCTCAATGGGAGACTGTATGAGCAGCTTTCTTTTATAGACTGTCGGGGAGTGCTCCCAAAACATGTCAAAGAAAGCTGTTTACCTCAAAAATTCAGTTTTTTTCTTGGGAAAGAAAGGCTTGTGAGAACTTGAAATTAAGGTTCTTCTGTGAAAAATGTTGAATCTGGAATCTTTACAGTGCTTCAGATGAGCATAGCTTTCATTGATTAGCACTAAAATAGCACATAGCTGGGAACAACTGCTGGCCTGTTCGAGAGTAAGAGCCATACTGTCACATGTACATAGGATACAACTGGTGGCCTGTTTGAGAGTAAGAGCCATATGCTGTCACATGTACATAGGATACAACTGGTGGCCTGTTACAGAGTAAGAGCCATATGCTGTCAAATGTACATAGCATACAACTGGTCGCCTGTTAGAGAGTAAGAGCCATATGCTGTCACATGTACATAGCATACAACTGGTCGCCTGTTAGAGAGTAAGAGCCATATGCTGTCACATGTACATAGGATACAACTGGTGGCCTGTTCGAGAGTAAGAGCCATATGCTGTCACATGTACAGAGAATGTGTGTTCCCACTTTCAGCATCGGGAAAGAATTCAGAGTTTGCTGGATGAAGCCAGAGAATCCAATCCAGGCCTGCCCACCATTGACAGGTAAACAAATCAACTGTTGACAGGACACCTTATAGATGAGAATTTAGAAGATATTAGACAAGCCAGAGGTAAAGTGTACCTTTTTGAAGAAAATTAATCAAAAAAAAAAAAAAAAAAGATATTAGATGAGCCAGAGGTAAAATACACCTTATAGAATGGAATTTAAAGATATTAGACAAGCCATAGGTAAAGTACACCTTATAGAAGAGAATTTAGAAGATAGTAGATATACCAGAGGTAAAGTATACTTTAAAAAAGAGAATTTAGAACATATTAGACATGCCAGAGGTAAAGTATACCTTATAGAAGAGAATTTAAAAGATTTTAGATACATGTATACCAGAGGTAAAGAATACTTTAAAAAAGAGAATTTAGAACATATTAGACATGCCAGAGGTAAAGTATACCTTATAGAAGAGAATTTAAAAGATATTAGATATACCAGAGGTAAAGTATCCCTTTAAAAAAAGAGAATTTAGAAGAAATTAGACATGTCAGAGGTAAAGTATGCCTTATACATATGTAGAAGAGAATTTACAAGATATTAGACATGCAAAAGGTAAAGTACACCTTAAAGAAGAGAATTTAGAAGATATTAGATATACCAGAGGTAAAGTATCCCTTAAAAAAGATAATTTAGAATTTAGAAGATACTGGACATACCAGAGGTAAAGTATACCTTAGAGAAGAAAATTTATAAGATATTAGACATGCTAGAGGTAAAGTATATCTTAGAGAAGACTATTTAGAGGATATTAGATATACCAGAGGTAAAGTATTATACCTTAAAGAAGAGAATTTCAAAGATATTAAACATGCCAGAGGTAACGTATACCTTACAGAAGATAATTTGGGAGTTATTAGATATACCAGAGGTAAAGTATTCCTTAAAGAAGAGATTTAGAAGATATTAGATATGCCAGGCCTAAAGCTGGCTGCTGGTGACCTGGGAGACCTCTTTGTACATACATGTAGAGAAAAAAGGTACAAGTTATAACTTTTTTCAGAATATAATACACATACTGATCAACTGTTTATTAATTGTACTATCATGAAATATGACAATTAAAATAAAATTTTAACTAGCATTTTATCGTAAAGTCAACAATAATATTTTTCCAAGAATTATATAAAATGTTTTGGGAGTCAACTCTGGAAGTGCATTCTTAAAATACAAAGTTAAAGATTTAATTTGAAATTCAAATGTTTCATGGTCACATCATTATTTCTGTGAAATATCAAGAGCCAAAGATTTGGAATCCCTTACCTGTACCATTGCATGAAACAGTTTCTTGTCAGTTGTTCAAAGGAAAACATAAGCATTTTCACGATCCGTGTCAATTTACTATTATCTGTTTCCAGGCTAGCAAAGTCTGACATGCACATTGACAGCTATGGGTTTAAACACACGCATGATAATGAAGGCATGTTACTGCACTACATCTGTCAGCAGCTCAACCACTACTACACGGCCCAGCTCGCCAGTTACGAGGTACACCAGCAGAAATGGAGGGACATCTTGGTCAAAGGCAAGACCACGCTGGTCAAGGCTGTAAGTTTGTGTGTGTGTGTGTGCGTGCGTGCGTGCGTGCGCATGCATGTGCGTGTGCCTGCATATGTGTGCATCTTGGGTTGCAGTGGTGGAGAACAGTCCAAGCAGAGGTGATAAAAAAACAAAACAAATGCAAATCATGCTATTGGTGCTAAGTATATTCAACATGAAAAGAATCTACCAAGGGAGATAACATTTGACGGAGACTTGAGATCTAATCAAAATGAGGGCATTCCAGTAAACATAGTCAGTGGGTGTGGAGTAGACAGTTTGTGATCTTACAATGCTTTAACTGCGGAATATCAACATTAGTACTGCCCACTGAAGAGGAGTCAGTTTGCTGCAGTCTGAAACTTTGAGCCCTTTGAGTAAAAATAAAATAATTATATATATATATGTATGAATGTATGTATACATACATACATACATACATACATACATACATAAATGTACATACATACGTACATACATGTACATCCATCCATCCATCCATACATACATACATACATACATACATACATACATACATACATACATACATACATACATATATAAAACAATGGTCACATTGGTTTGAATTATTCTAACATTTCCACTGTCAAATTTCTCCTGGAGAGCCTCTCATTCAAGAACCAGCATATCTAATTTGAATTATCATACAATGTAATAACCCCACCTTTATAATTCCTCCTCGGATGGCTCAGTCTGAATTTGGTTGTTCCAGGGAAAATAAATAGTCTGGGTCAACAGCATTCTTGGCGCAGTTTAGATGCACTGAACCCAAGATGTGCTGAGGAAAGCTGTTGACACGGCTTCGAGATGAACACTTGATTGAGATATCACCAAATTAAAGTCTTGTCAGAAATGAAAACAAAGCAGTCACTTTAAACACGTTTTTACAACAATTCAGCTGTTGATAAATTACATGTTAATGAATTGTTACTTTCAAGCTTGAAATATTATTTAGTTGACGGGTCAGCTACATGTATGTATAATTTAGTAGAGGGGTCAGCTAAATCTATTATGTTATAATTTAGTAAACAGGTCAACTGCGTGTAGTATGCAAAATATATATGGCAAATCGTTTTGACATTTAGGCTAAAAAAACAAAGTCATGTATTGCTGAATCATTTGGCAATATCACTAAATGGTCTGATCTACTGATATCCCAGAATTATTTAGTTATATCCCAAGCTGATTTATCAATATTGCTAATTAAGTGAATTGGTGTATGTTGGGCACTTGTACTGTGCCTGTATGGTGATAAGTGCGAAAGAGGGAGCATTTGGACCTGTAGGCCTGACTGGTAAGTTTGACGACAAAATCAATATTCAGCGTTCAGTATATCCTTGCAGCATGATAGTTAACCCAGTGAAAATGCTCATACGACAATCAATTCTTGACAGAACACTTTGGGAGGATGAAACCATGCATCATACTTCCCTCCAAATCAGCAGCCACATTGGGCAAAGACAAGAGAGGAATTGGAAATATGTTGAGTGATATTGCTAAATGTGTAGCAAAATCACTAAAATATATTATTTAGCAATATCGCCAAATTATTTATGGATATCACTTAATCATTTAGCGATATCCCTTAATCATTTTACGATACTGCTAAATCATTAGAGGATATCACTAAATCATAGTAGTAGTAGTAGTAGTAGTCTTTATTGACCGTGGGTCCAAACTGAATACACAATCATCAAATCACAAATAGTCAGAAAAAACATGCATAATACATTGAAACAAATCATCACAGTAATACTTATATCTCTAGAAAATAGGAGATACTTATGTATTAAAGTCAGTTCTTATAATATAATAGTCCTTTACATTGAAAAAGTCAAAAGTAATTTATCACTTAGTAAGATAAAAATGTCATGGATGAGCAGAAAATCTTTTTAATTTTTTGCATCATTGAGTAATTTGGGGTAAATAACTGCCCCACCAAACCGGTCTCTAACATTTTGTACGAGAGGGCAGAACACAGCACTATATCGTTTGGCGATATCCCTAAATCATTTAGCAATATTGTTAAATCATTTAGTGATATTGCTTAATCATTTGGGGATAGTGCTAAATTATACACATCTAGGGATATCACTGAATGATTTGGCAGTATCTCTAAATCATTTAGCAATATCATGAATATTGCTAAAAGATTTAGAGATATCGCCTGCAATATAGCCATATCATTTTGCAATATCATTAAAGGATTTAGCAACATCATTTAATGATTAAGAAATAACGCTAAATATTCAGCAATAGCCCTAAATATTTCATGATATCGCTAAATGATTTGGCATTATCACCAAATGATTTAGCAATATTGCTAAATGATTCAGTAATATCGCCAAATAGGACTAAATGTCAAAACAATTTGCCATAAATTTTGCAGACAGGTCAGCCACATGTATTATGGTATGATTTAGTGGACAAGTCAGCTCGTATTATGTATAATTTAGTCAACAGGTCAGTTAAGTGTATTTTGTATAATTTAGAAGACGGGTCAGCTCTGTGTGCTGTGTATAATTTAATAGTAGACAGGTCAGCTGTGCATAAGTTTAAATAAATAAACATATATATGTTTAAAGTTCACAACCAGATTTTGACCTTGTAGTCTACAGCTATATTTACTTGCAGACCAACAACATGCCACCAGTGTCAATTTGAGTAGGAATCTTTCACCGTTAAGTTTCTTGTAGATGCCTAGCAGACAATAAAACTGAAGTGTGACAGTTTTCGCAAAATAGTTTTGAAAATGTTAGAGTGATGGAATCGATTTTTGTTTTGTGGTGTGCAGTGTGAAGACAGAGAGAGCAAGGTAAGTGTGATACTCTGATTGGTGCCAGGTGGGCACCGTGTCACCATGGTAACCAGCAAAACGCTTCCTATCACCTCATTGTGGGCTGTCTCAACACTGACATTTCTCTGGCTGACTTTATGTGGTGCCTAACATTTTCTATGGTAGGGCTACTAAATATTTCAAATAGTCTATGAACTTTCAATTTTCTTTGATTTTTTTTTTTATTCCCACTTGGTGGGTTGGTACATGTAATATTAGGTATCTGTAAACAGTTGCTTAAACAACTTTGCCATTTTGTATTTTTCATGGGTATTGAACGTATTTTATAATTGAGCTTTCAAACAGAACCATAAACATCTTACGGTATGAGTCATGAAGTTATTTCCTATCTTTCTTTTGGTAGTCTAATTTTGTGTTTTTACACATGAAAAAATTGTAAAATTAGATACTGTGCCAAATTGAATAGGTTTAATACAGAACTGGAGTAAAACTCTCAAACATCCAGAATTATTTTCTGCGATTCACAGACTTACATGTATCTGATCACTGATGTCCATCCGTCGGCCCACCTGTACACAATATTGCTTTTCAACATGTACAGTTTGTAAATTAGCCTCTTGAAATTTGTTGGACATGTTCTATCAGTGAAAATTTCTGTTCCTTTCATTAATTGATGGCACTATCTATAAGTGCAATATGGGTGGAAAAGTGAAAAAAAAAATTGAAAATGTTCTGGTATATCTGATTTTCAGTGGATCCTTTTGAAACTTGGTGGGAATCTTCTGGAGGCTACTATGTCAAACCATAACAATACCAGTGTTGTCACCTGTTGATAGACAGAAAATATGAGTTACTATTTGGTGAGATTTATGAAATTCATTATCTTGAGAAATTACAAGGCAAATTTTACCAAATGTACAGCAAACGTAGAAGTTTAATATTGAATGATATGGGTGACCTTGACCAACTTTGTCAGTCACTTTAGGAATGCATTTGAGGAAATTCTTTTTGTGATGGTCTTTGCGTCTAAACTTGATTACATATTTTCATGTACTATTACAGGAATGTTACTCAGATAAAAGTCTATACATGTGGTGCCATTGCTGGTATTAATAGGAACTGTCACTGACATCATACGTATCAAAAACACATTGCATTCATTATTGTGATAACAAGTTAAGGTGCAACTATAAATTAACAACAAATATATGTTAGGCCAATGGTCAGATTTTGCAAAATGTGAACTTATTTGACCTAATTATTAAGATCATTGAGCATTGAAGTAAAGGACATTAAATTAAAAATATTGAGAAAGAATAAGTGTCACAACTGTGTATCATATGGCAGTTTTATGTTGCATAATATGGATGACCTTGACCTACTTTTTCAAGGTCATGGGTGCTTCCACAAGGTACATTTCCACCAAGTTTCAAGCACAGGCTTAGGAGGCTTTGGGAGAAAAAATTGAAAAGAACAAAAACAAAACAAACAAAAAAATAAATAATACCAAAATAGACAAAAATAACAGCACCACCTATTGCAACACACAAATTAAGATCTAAGGGTCGCTAAAAGTTAACAAATGCATTTTGAAATACAGTAAAACCTCTGTAAAGTGGGCACACTTGGGACAGGAGCAAAATGCCCACTTTAGGGAGGTGCCCACTTTACAGAGGGTTGGCCATTTTGGGTTCTGTGGATGAGCAACAAAGATAAGGGAGAGGCTATACATATGCATGCATATACATCTACATGTACATGTATTTTTATATATACACATGTATACTGATACATGTATCTTAGTCCCACATAAAATAAATGAGAAAAGCAGTTTTTTCAACAGTTTGCCTTTATTTCTTGGGAAAAAATCAATTAAATATCAACTACGTGTACTATGTAGAAAAATCAAGTCCTGAACAGGTCCCAACTCAATGATTACTAGCAGGCACATCAAAGTGTCAAACTGCAAATCATTTCTTGTCTCATGACAATTATTTTGGCCACTACATTGTTTCAAGATGGACAGCAATCAGGACATTAACTGTTACTTTTATTTGTTGATATTTTTTTTTTACCAGAAAGTAATATTTCTAAGACATCTCTTTTTGTGAACAAAAATTGGTCATATCTTTTTTGTCTGTGGTTACAAATCAGAAAAATAAATTTGTTTCTGTTGTCAGTTCAAATTTTCCACAAGGCACTAATATTATGCAGCCAGGAATTGACAAGTTTGCTTGCAGGTCACTGAAACCTATTTCTTTTGGTTGCAGCCTTATAAAATCACCAGTGGGTGTATCTACCGATGTTTTTGCCTAGAGTCTCTTTGTGGTTTATTTCGTTTGCTTTTTTTTTTTTCAGATTTTGCACGTGTATTGTGTTCAGTTGCTTAGTCTGTTCTTTTAAATGGGGATTATAGGGTGTAAATTAATGTTCAACAAGGTGCTCATCTATTTCATATTTGAACATTCTCTTTGTTTTGCTGAATTATAAATGTACTGTCGTCTTTTTTTGTAATTTGCCATGATAATAGTAATAAATACATTAAATAAAAATTTTAAAAGTAAAATACAAAAGCATGATAATAATGATAACAATAGTTATAATAATACACAGTAAAATGTCAAATATAAAAAAGAAAGAGAGAGCGAGACAAGTTGCTGTTTACAGACTAGAATTCACAGTAAGGTTCTTACTATCAGCTTCGGTTGAGGGTTTCGTGTATGTATTGTGTATATAGATCGTGCGAGAAGTCAAGATGAGGCTCTTACTGTCCGCTTTGGTGCAGCACTCTGGTGTTGTATACATTGTGTATTGGGTATATAAATGAGTGTAACCTGTATATTTAGATTACATACATGTAGTGGGTGTTGTTGCCATGGTAACCATGTGATCATGTGTCAGCATGGAACCCATGCCTGCACCTTATACACATGGAACCTGTGATGAGGGCTTTAACCACATTTTTAACTGATGCGTGGGCTGCTGACTAAAAAAATTGAACCAATCTGAGATGTGGTACAAAATAACTACATGTATATGACTTAAAGTGGGCCTAAGCATTGTAGAGGGAGCCACCTTCTTGGCCCTAAAGCTTTGTAGAGGGAGTCACTGGCCTGGCTGTAAGCATTGTAGAGGGAGCCACTCTCCTGGTGTCCACATTTCAACAGTTGATCTGGCAAAGTTTGCTGAATACGTTCAACAAGAAATGTTCAGTGTCTTATTGGTGAAAAAAATTTCAGATTTTAAAATAGTTTATTTTAGAGAGGATTTTAAGAGTAACAGGCATATTAAAATCAGGATTAACAGAGATTTAACTTTGAGCAAAAAAAAAAAAAAAACATATAAAATAAATAGGAGAATTTATAATTGTCATCTTTGTCTGGCAGACTGGGTAAGTAATGACATAATGTTCAGACAATTTATTCTAGCAATGATGACTTCCAGTCAGCAACAGTGATGGTGGAGCATATACATGTGTCAAAAGCAGTGTTAATGGCAAGTATACTCAAACCAATACTGATTATGTGGCATTACTCAGCAAACAAATAGTGATGGGTACATTTTCAAACCAGTAACAATGGCAGAGTATACTGTCAAAGCAGTGCTGATGGCGGGGTATGTTTTGGGGGAAACGTAATGTGAGGTCAACACTTGCAGAAGGAGCTGAAGTGGCTGTGTCGTTGGGGTGTCCCTCCTCAGTACCGCAGTCAGGTGTGGAGACAGCTGGTCCACCATCAAGTCAAGGACATCCTTGATGAGAAGGGCAGTCACTACTACAGTAACCTCTGTAATGTGGCCTTCGACTCACAGGTAAATGCTACAGTAACCTTTGACTCACCGGTAAATACTACAGTAACCTTTGACTCACTGGTAAATACTACAGTAACCTTTGACTCACAGGTAAATACTACAGTAACCTTTGACTCACAGATAAATACTACAGTGACTTTAGACTCACAGGTAAATACTACAGTAACTTAAGACTCACAGGTAAATGCTACAGTAACCTTTGACTCACAGGTAAATACTACAGTAAGCTTTGACTCACAGGTAAATACTAAAGTAACCTTTGACTCACAGGTAAATAGTACAGTAACCTTTGACTCACAGGTAAATACTACAGTAAGCTTTGACTCACAGGTAAATACTAAAGTAACCTTTGACTCACAGGTAAATACTACAGTAACCTTTGACTCACAGGTAAATACTACAATAACCTTTGACTCACAGGTAAATACTAAAGTAACCTTTGACTCACAGGTAAATGCTACAGTACCCTCTGTAATGTGGCCTTAGAATCACAGGTCAACACTATAGTAAAACCTGCCATTAGTTATCACTAAGTGGTGCTCTTTCAAATGAGGTATACAAAGCATTCAAAGTCCTGGGGAAGGTTTTCCACATGGCAATGTTTGAAGACAGTTATTTCTCGTAGAACTCTGTCAAGACATACTGTAGGTCAATGTAATGGCTGGAAACAGAACTTTTGACAAAAGTTTGGATATTGTATGTTTCCTCTTATATGGGAGGCATTGATATAATTTTTTGGTGTTCCCTATCCAAGTAGCATCATCCAGTAATTTATTTTTCAGCTGTGATATGAGAATTCCGTAAGTTGTGCTAAAATTTGGCACAAGGATAGCTCTATACTTAAAGACGAACTGATCTGCTGTCTGTGGGCCACTGTGACATGACGTGTGGCGGAAAGCACATCAGCCATTATACCGATTTTTTGGGCTAGGAGATTACCGAAAGATGCTGTAAAAACTGTGCAGAATACAGAATGTTATTCAGTTGTATATTAAATCAACAATTAGACAAGATACACAGCTATCCATGCATTGGAGAATTTTCAAGTTTTACGTCGTGGTTCTGACCAGCCAGACTTCGAATCTAAATTTGTCTTTATACCATTTATTTTTGCCTGCATAAACAGACCCAGGGAGGCTGCTGCACTTCATTTTCAAGGGACTTTGACAAGTGTTGCTTTGCAGGCAAATGAATTTCAATAAGGGAAACAAATATTAACATGCAATGATTTGATATTTGTTACTATGTGAATATATCGAAAAAAGTACCAACAGTATGTTTATCAATATCTGTAGTTTGCTGGACGCTACCGTAAGCAGATCTCCCTGGATTTGTTGAGAACTATGCCTAACAATATCAACTTCAACAACCAGAATGCAGAGGGGGTAAGTATGTTTGCTTCTTTTGCCACCAGGTGGCATGACTCATGATACTTGGAGGTACTGTGCAGGTCGTGGACCAGTAACCTTGGCCTAATGCATTTACATGTTAAAATAAGCAGCATTCGCTGGCTTATTTCTCCTATTTCAAACATAAAACCACAACTTCCTTTGCATTCTACGTCAAGTTTATACCGGTAGCAGCAAGTTATAACCAAGAAAATGGGGGGTCATGTGATTAGATTTTGTTTACAGGTGCATTTGTGTACCTTACCTCCATGATTGAGCGTTCCGCGCCAAATATGTCTCCAAAAAGACACAAAGTTATCAAATGATTTAAAATATTTCTAGAGTAGCAGTGCCTTTCTAAAACTCACAGTTGATATGTATTTTCCTATCCAAAATTATGATGGGACTTAATTTGGGATGCTCTGCTCCTGTGATATTAACATCCAATAGACACAGCAACAGTATTTAGTACTCGATCAAAAGTTGTGGATCAGTTGACCCGACCTTGAGGGGTTACTGGTCCAAGACCTACAGTTTTAATAGATGCAGACATGTGCATGTATTACATGGTGTAAAGATGAGTTTACAGATAAAATATCACTGATTAAAAATTATTTTATTGCAATAGTGAACTGAAAAAAATGCACAGAAAAAGTTGCTAAATGAAATTAAAGATTTGTGTGTGTGTGTGTGTGTGTGTGTAATTTGGATAAAATAAAAGGATACAGAAGCATAGAGAGACAATAGGTGAAGTGAGTAGCACCTAAGGGCTGTTCCTTTGTGTCTAGATCCTCAAGATGCAGGAGGTGTTGCAGGCGTTCTGCATACATAACCCAGCCGTGGGCTACTGCCAGGGCATGAACTTCATCGTGGGCATGGCTCTTCTCTTCCTAGATGCTGAGGATGCCTTCTGGTAAGACCACTGACTGAGGTGGGACTTGAGAAACATTTTCACAGTCCTCTTGGTATTCTGTTTTCTCATTGGTGCTAGAGACGTAATCTTAAGCTCAGTGTTTCCGGAGACAAAATTTAGCTCAATGTTTTCAGAGAGACAAACATAAGATTACTGTCCCCAAAGGAACATAAACTTGAGCACAATGTTTCTGGAGTAACATCATCTTGACAGCCCATCAGGAGTGCATGTACATGCAGGAACAAGAGGCTGATGGGCCTGGTGCTCTGCTGACATATATTTGCCATTACAAAATCACCTCTTTCAACTTAACAGGCATGGCGATCTCACAAAAATAATTCCAGGTCAGTGATATTACATGAAATTCTAGCATTGGACATGGTCTATATATCCTATAAATTTGGCAAATCTAATCCAATTACTTTTCCAAATATGGAATTTTGTATCTTAAAACACATTTTGGCTCATAATTTCCATCATAGATGACACCACTAGCATTATTAGCAACTCGAAAAAAAACTGCAGCACAATTGCCTTAAGGAAAGTAGATACACTGAAAGCATGACAGCATTTTTATGGAAACTAGTACCTTTGGAAGTCTCACAGATGAAAAAGTATTATTGTACCTTATTAGAGATATATATATTTTTAAAAGAACATTATCATAAGATTTCAGCTCTGGATAACACTTTATCAAGATTTCAACTCTGGATCATTAGATTTCAACTCTGGATGACACTTGAACTTTGTGAATTCATTGAGGAATAAGTATAGAAGTTTATGATAAAAATGTGAAATTACATATAACTGTATAAATGTTGACATGACTTTCTACAGATGTTGTCAAATTATAAATGTATTTGATTTGTTAATGTAGACCTATAGGACTTAAACTAATAGGTAAAAGAGATTTGGTTTACTTGTGTTTGTTGTGCAATCATTGACAATTTGAAATAAAAGATATCACAATTTGTGGTACTTTCAAATTGAGTTTCAATTTAAAAAAATATCCTTAAGTCCGTGACATATTTTTCTTATATGTCCACATTAAGTCTGTAAAAAATATCATCATTTGATTAATAATGTTTTAAAGTATTTTGATGATTGCATAGGCATGACAAAACATCACATCTTTGTTACAAATGTGTATGTTTATTCAACAATTAGCTCAGTGTTTAATGTCTTTTTTCCATTAATTACCTTCAAATAGTGTTATGATATTCAAAATATGGGTCTGAACTTAGAGCTCTGATCCTGAACATTTCCTTAATGTTCTAGACACTGAACAGGAGTAACACGTTATGTTTATTTTCAAACGGTATCCCTGTTTGAGGAAACACCTGACTGTGATCTTGACTTCGTGACGTTGACTGTTTCAGGACCCTGGTGGGTATCACTGAAAAGTATTTTGCCTCCAGCTATTTTGACAACAACCTGAGTGGTGCCCAGGCAGACCAGGAGGTTCTGAAGGAGCTCATCCGTGATAGGCTACCGGCACTGTCACGCCACCTGGAGGATCACGACATCGAGATCTCTACCATCACACTAAACTGGTTTCTGGCAATATTCTTTGATGCTGTGCCATTCGAGGTAAGCTTTTCAGAGACTGAACCTTATGAGGTGACATACGCTACAGCATTTTGGGAAGACAGTGACACTTGATCATGACAGTGACAGCTCTCCTTACTGTGGACTAGTGCCCAGTCTGAGTCATGGAAAGCTGTTGACTCGAGGTTTTTTCCAGCCGACAAGGAAATAGTATTTTTTATGAGCCACTAATCCCATGCCTTTGTGTCACCATGTGTACACCTTTATTTTTTTAAGTTTGCCCGGATTGACTGTACCATAAAACCTTTTTTTGAGAGACCGCCTCTAGGGCAGGCCAAAAAGTGGTCACTTAAGGCAGGTGGTCTCTCAACAGAGGTGCAATAAGGGGAAAGAAGGCAAAAGGGACATGGTAAACATGGTCTGAAAAAGCAGGTGCTCTTTCCTCACAGTGGTCTTTCAAAACAGGTTTGACTGTACCACCACATATGACCCAATGTTTAACTCCTTCAGTTGCTTAGTTTTGATGCGGTCAACAGCCGTACTTGGTGTGCTTTCGCATCATGTGCCCAAGGTGTGTCAAGGAAAACTGTTGACCTGGACCAATCTCGTGGCCGCTGGTCTCTTCTGGTAAGTGGAAGCGTGCTGGCACCTGAGTGAAAGGTCCTTTTGCAAAGAGTGGGAATCTGGCATTGTTGCGTCAATTCAGAGCTTGACTTTTGTCAAAATTGGCAATAAAAAAGACATGATGCTTTACCAGAAATGAGAGTAAATCTGTGATTGGTGAAAAAGAAATTATGAGAACTGGTACCTATATTTGTTCTCAGCAGTCATATTCAATGTCATTTGAATGAACTTCTAAAGTTTGACTTCAGTACGGTTTGAAAGAAGTTGGCCGTATTGTAATGCCTTGCAATGCCACCAGATGTAGACACTTACTGTGCTGTCTGCCATTCAGTTGGCAAAGTGCTGTCTCAGGGTTTTTTTAATTTTGAATGATTCCTCTTGGCATAATAGGAAAAAAAAGGCTTTGCAATTCTAAATGAGACAGTTAACACAAAATTAAACATTTAATAAAAAAAAAAGTAAAAATGCTAAAGAAAAATACGTGTAAAATAAAGTATAATGTTTCAACTTTTGTTTAATGTAATGGTACAAAATAACATAAAGTGTATACTAGACTAGGATAAGTCCAGGCAAAGTGACTGGATAGTCAAGAATGTGCATTTATTTTGGTTGTATTTACATATATGACACACTGTCAGAATTATATGTTAATTCATGTCTTTCATGTGTTTTGACAGTTTTCCCAACATTGCCTGTGTGCAATATCAGGGTCTTTTTGCTGTATCAGCAGCAGTTTTAGTGTTAATAGAATTATCCACTATAGTGTCTCCCTCTGGCGGTGGTGTGTGGCGTTTAATCCTCATTAAAACTCGCTTCATCTGAACCCACTCGTCCCAGTCTCTGTTAAACCATACAATTCCCACGCGGAATCGGCCATTAAGGTTACTATAGTGACAATGTTTGTACCACCAGCCTGACGTGTAAAACTTCGCACAATGTGTGCTACTGACGTCATTGTCTCTGTCAATTGTACTAAACGCCATATTGTCTGAGTATATGAGGGCATCAGTTGCGTTACCACGGTACTGGGATACGTGGAGTTTATAAAAGTCTGCTTCACTGTCAACCTGAAAATGTTGGTACTCGGCGTACGTGTAATCCAGCCGTTCATCCCACATGTCGATGCGTAGAGTGTAGTTGGCCTGGGTGGTCATGTAGTGGAGGTTGTCATTACCGATCCAGAATTCCTTGTCGGGGAAGCCAAAGCCCAGCTTGTAGTCCTTCCAAGGGCGCTCGAAGTTTTCAGCTCCATCAAAGCGTTGCTGGATGACCGTCCAGACGCCATTTTGATCAACCTGACAGAAGGTGCGTGCCGAGCGAGCACTTCCGTCGGGCTTAATAAGGTAGAGGCCATCTTGGCGTGTAGCACCTGGAAACTGCTCTGAGCAGTCTGAAAGATAAACAAACATTATTGTAAACAATCCTTTCAATTTTTTTTATTTTTTTTTGGGGGGGGGTGTCTTGTATTTCCTGTACATGCACATCACTGTATTTTATAAAAATGACAACAAAAGAGAAGAGAACAGGGAGTAAAGCATATTTCACTGTCAGCAATACCAAATTGAAGCAGTGGCCACACTGCAGATTGTGTTCCCTCAAAAGGGACCTTGATAGTCTCAAACATAAACACTCATCATGTACAAAATGTATAAAATCAAGAGGAAAATTTGAGTGAAAACATTGAAGCAGTACAAAACTATTTGCTATAAAGACAACATCTCACTAGAGACCACCTCTTTTTAGAACTACATGTGCCCTTTTAGCACACACTTTCTCACCTCCACCTAACTGGAGAGGGTGTCATGGGGGCAGAACACATCTAAACATGTGAGAATGCATGTGAATAGTGCAAAAGTTGTATGTATGAACTTGTACTGTACAGGTTCAGTAACTATGTTTGGTTTGACAGGTATTCATTATTCATAGTGAAGCTCTGCATTTATAAGCAAAACTTCACTTATTATGTAGGTTGTCTTTGCTAAATATTTAGCTCACACAAGGAGCCGTTACTCAGAGAGACATATATGGGTAGAGGCTCCAAAACAAGTTCTGAGTAGTTACCCGCTGAAGACCCTTCAATTTATTTGGGCTAATACAGCCTGTGTCAAAATTCTACAGAAGAATGTGTGCAATATGGACAATTGTTCTTCCATATTTATATAGGTTAGACCGTGATAGGTTGGCTTATGGAGTGTAAAGAGTTCGGACTACGGAATAGGGTAATGACTACCAGGAAGTGGTTCTGTACAAAAAGACACAAATACACTATCAATAGCACCACAGGGACTTAACTCAAAGGTGAATGTTACGCCTAAATATCAATCACCTGCTTTTTTTGTGACACAGCTGCATTGAGTGTGTTTTGACATAGAGAAATGTGTGCTTTAATAATGCCCCATGCAGTCATTTATACATGAAAACTGGAAAGACCAATTCAGGGCAAGGTTGCAGCTAAAAACTTGCTCAGGAAATGGAGTTCATTTTCCCCAAATTTTCTTCTGTAACTGTTGTAACCTCACCTTTTTTTACTGTTACATAAACATTTTATTAGTTGACTTGCCAGTTTCCTTTCCCGCTGACAGCTGCCCAAATATATTTACATGTATTCATATTATTTCAACATATGAGGCTTGTACCAGGATAGGTGCATGCTTGCCCTGCAAAGAGGTTTTCTCCGGGCATTGGGTATGGGAAAGCAGTTGTATACAGTGGCTCCACCTATGGGTCAATTTACAGAATGCATTTTTGTGGTCCCTGTCTTGAGAGACCACACAATGTGACACCACCTGCCTTGAAAGACCACATTTTTTAGAAACTTTTAATGTACAAATGGTACTTTTAATATTACATGTCCTAAAATGACAGTTTGGTCACTCCTACAGGTGGTCTTTCAACACAGGTTTCACTGTACTGAGTGCCAGCGTAAAAGTACATACAATTTGGAACTCCTATTCATATAGGCACACTATGGTAGTCTTCAAGCTGTGGACATAGTTTTCAGTTACAGTTCAGTGTGCTAGGCTCCTGTGTCTGAGCTCTGAGGTTCAATTCCATGTGGACACACAGGAAAAACATTCAAAATGCATTGTGGTTTTAATCCTGCTGTTTACCTCGAGGTAGATGTATGACAAAGTTGTTGACCTCCTGTCGAAGAGACACTATTTCCGGCACCAGTCTGTTAAGACTATGCGTCATCTGTAACAACTCGTCGACCGTCTTACCGCGACTCTGATTGTCCTGGTACAGACGAGACAGACCTCGCTCTAACCTGTCCAACAAAACCAAGAAGAGAAGAAAAAAAAAAACAAGATACATTAAGCTCGGTGTAAGATGTATAAAAAAGGGGTATATACATGATGTAACTTTCAGTGATATTTTAACTCCGTCAGTACTGATTGTGGAATTAAACTTTACCTGCTCACATTATCAGCTGCATTTGAATACTTTGGACACCAAGCATGCACCCAGAGCATGCTGGGTAAAACTGCTGACTTTGACATATTAACCTCATGATCTTCCTCTTCATACATTTGGTACGAAATTGCTACGGCGTCGAAAAATTAAAGCAGACATTTTAAGTACCTGTTGCTGTTAAGCAGGTTGTGTGGGAAGTTGTCAAATGAGAATTTCATATTAAGACTTGTTAAGAAATAAAAACAACAATAATAACAACAAAACAAAACAATGCAGAAAAGAACAAAAACAAAAAAGAAAACATTTTGACATGACTGACTGATCAGGAGTCAGTGGCTTGTGCATTTCTTTACCGTACAAGGTCATTGAGCAAGGTTTTTACCTATTTTACAGCAGTGTTAGTGTGGGATTACTCAACTCTTTCAGTGACAAATTTTTGACAGCTTTTGTCAGCGCCCAATGCACGCTGACAAAAGCTGTTGACCTGGGATATTCTTTCGGGAACTATAGGCACACTGGTACTTAAAGGAAAGGTCTATTTATGAGGAATAGAAATCTGGAATCCTTAACATCATTCCGACTAGTTTGACTTAAGTGGTTTGACTTAAGTTGTGATTGGCACCGAAAGAGTTAAATTTGTGGGGATTCTTGTAAACTGAGGCATTCTGCTGTTCAGTTTGGACTGTCCCACCAATATTTGCCATGAGGCCTCTGGCCCATATGTCAAACAGTCAGTGGTAACTGGGGCCTGTTGGGCAAGACGGAGCAGCCTTTGCTCTTTAACATGGTCAATTTTGTGGTTACACACTCAGTCCTGCCATACCCAAGCGACAACAGTGTTGTTAATTTGTTAAATTCCCGCTCAAAAGTTTCTCTAAATCAGTGAAGACACTGACTAACAGGATTTGTCATTGAAAACAGCACGTAGAGCAGATGTGTCACACAGTAAAGGGCCTTGCATGTCAGTATGTTGTACTTGAATGGACAGCAGGAAAACCCAGAAGAAGGAGTGAGTTTTTTTTTTTAAATTGCAAGTCCAGGGAGAAGGATTCAGAAAGAGGTTTCGCCACAGGAAGCCTTACCTGCCCATTTCACCCTCGTAGCTGTTTGTTTTGCCCTCCACCCGCTGGAGATTCCGCTCAAAGTCGGTCAGCTTCATGTTCTGCAGCAGATCTTGGTTAGTCTTCTGGCACCTGGCCAGGGACGCGTTGAACACCTGTACTTCCACATGTGCCAGGCGGTCTCCATTATGCCTTATCCTCATGTTATACTCCATCAGCTTCCGATCGACGTCCTGGAAGACGTTTTGTGCCTTGCTGTCATGGTTACTACTCGTCCTCCGCATCAAGGTCACGGAGGCATTCAGTTTTGCTATGGTGTTACTTAACAGCTGATAGTTGTGTTTGTTGACAGTTGTTTGATCCAGAATCAAGGTCTCCATGGCTTTGATTCTGGCCGTATGGTTGTCCAGGATATTGCCCATTTGGCCGATTTCTCGCTGGTTTTGCTGGCTTGCATTGGCATGCATTCTCGTTGCCATATGCCATTGCTCCAACTGAAACATTTGCTGGGAAAAATTCAGGAATGATTGCTGCAGACGTCCCAGATCGCCTTCAAATTTCTGCTGTTGCTTGATCAACATTGTCTTCTCAAGAGTTGTCATTTGTAAACTTAAATTAAAGAACATGGTGTAGAGTTTGGAAATTTCAGCATCATATTTCAAGAATAAATTTTTGTGTATCTCCACATGTTTTTTGAGCATTTTTTCGTGCTTCTTGATTTCGTTCAGGTTGTGTTCCACCATATTGTCTTTCTCCTCCAAGTTCTCTTGCTTGGGTGTTGTGGGTTCCCCAGAGCTCTCGATTGGTGGGTTCACGTCAACTGATGACACAGCAGGAATTGGAGACACTTTGTTTTGTGTCGTACCTTTGTTGTGTACCGAGGTGGGACCTTTGGATAGGTGTTTCTGTATAGCTTGATTCAGATGCCTCAGCACCCCTCTGTCTCGCCCCATGTCTGTTCTTAATGACAGCATCTCACGACGGAGCTGACTGATAGAATGTATGTAATCACTGTGGCGTGTCTCCGACCTATCCACCAGATTTTCCATGGCAAGGAAGGTCTGGTTCTGGTTTTTGAGGATGACCTTGAGATTGGTGTGGTCCAGTTTTAACTGCTGCTGACTGGCCTTCAGGTCAGCAATCCCCCAGTTATTGTTACCCACCATCACCTCCAGCTGCATGATGGCGTCCCTGTCTTCTTGGCGCTGTCGTTTCATCTGCAGAATTTCATCTTTTAGTGTCTGTAAGTCCTGCTCTTGTGCCACTTGTTTCTCCTGTACCAAGTTCAACACCGACCTGAAAACACAAAAGTATTGGATGACTGGTTAAAATGAGGGACGGCTCAATGCTGCTACAGGCTTCACAATCGGGCAGTTCCACCGGGTGAAAAGCTAGGACAGTTCAACAGCCATACATAGACAAACTATAGTGAGTGTGTTATCTGGGCCCACAGAACAGACAAGCGTGTTCTTTGGAGCATAGTCTGTCGCGAAGCCGGAGGCTGAACAGTGTATGCACTCCAAAGAAGAACACGCAAGTCTGTTCTGTGGGCCCAGATACCCAAACGAGCTATGGTTCGTATTTATCCCATGTTTCACAGTGAAATAAATGCACAAAAAAGTGATTTCGAAGCATGTTTTTATCATGCCGACAGCATGGCTAATTTGCATATGATCTATGAAATACAAGGAAACAGATCACATAGCTGTATTACATTGGTGTTTGTAGGGAGTGCAGTGGAAACAGAGGATAAAGTGCAGGACAGTTGAACAACTATGTCGGGCTGAATATACAAAACAGTTCAACAGCCATACATGGCTGAAATACAGGACAGTTCAACAATTATGTAGGGCTGAATATACAAAACAGTTTAACAACTTTGTAGGGCTGAATATACAAAACAGTTCAACAACTATGTAGGGCTATATACATACAAGACAGCCATTCACGGTTAAATATAGGACAGTTTGACACCTAGATAGGGCTGAATATACAGGACAGTTCAACAGCAATACAAATATGTAAATACAGGACAGCCCAACAGTTATACAAGGCTCAAAATAGTATACAGACCCCTCCAATAAGAGACCACATATCTTTTTAAGACCGCTCTGTCAAAATACTGTGCTATCTATTTCAAGTTATTATACCTCTAATGAAAGACCACCTGTTTTGAGAGACCACATTTTGACCTACCCAACGGGCAGTCTCTCTCTAGACAGGGACCACTGTAGTTCACCAGCTATACAGGGCTGAGAATAAAGGGCAGTTCAACTGCTGATACAAGCTAAAAAAAATACCCCACAGTTCAATTGCTGTGCAGGTTTGAAAGTACGGGACAGTTCAACAGTTGTACTGGGGGTTAATATACAGATTAATTCAAAAGCTATACAGTGCAGAAATACAAGATAGTTCAACAGCTGATCAGGGCTAAAATACAAAAGTTTAACAGCCAAACATAGTTAAAATACTGAAAGCTGTACAAGGCTGGAACTACAGGACAGTTTAATAATGGTGCAGGGCTCAAAATACATGACCGTTCAAAAGCTGTACTAGGAGTTAAAATACAGAACAGTTCAACAGATTTCAGCACAAAACTATGTGACAGCTCAACTGTTGTATGGGCTACAAATAAAGAACAGTTCAAGGCCTACATATGACATAAATACAAAACATGTACACGGTAATTACTGAGGAATGCATCAGTTATAGAAAATAATGATGACGAGGCCTTCAGGCCAAGGCTCATTATGTTCTCACATGATGTGGTTCCAACGCGATTAACAAGCTTAAAATTTATTATTTACGTTCACAAATTATCACAAATGGAACTGATTCAAAGTTTTCTCCCCACCAAGTTTGAAAAGAAGCTGACTAGCAGTTTTGCCGAAGAAGTTAAAAATGTAATTGTTCAAAGATAATGATTGACAGACAACGGACAGATGACAGAAACATGTGAACTAAAAGCTCAGTTGATTGATGAGTCAGCTGAGCTGAAAATTGGTAGGCATACGTATCTTGGTAAAACTTACATGTAGGTAGGGGTTGCATTTGAGTGACTATGACCAATTCTCAGATCACAGGGTCATGAGTGAAATTAATCTTTCCGTGTAGTAACTCTTGAAGAAAATTCAGCAAACTTCATGAAACATGGCAAGATTAGGGGAGTTGCTGTAACCTAGATTTAATAGTGTTTGAATGAACTTGACTCCATTCTTAAAGTCTGACAACGCAACATGTACAGATTTCATTTCCCAGCCACAACTCTTTAAGAATATGTGGAAAATTGATGAACTCCGCAGGATTATTTAGCTTGGGATTGCATTTGGGTGATCTCGACCATATACCATGCAGAAACGTTCGATTTTGTCATTCAAAATCAGCAAATTTTACTGTTCTTAAATCAATGCACTGTTTCAGCGAAAGTGGACAAGGACTGATTTTAATGTGTTGACCACTAAATAGGATGAAATTTAACACAATGTTTACAACTATAGTAATTCAGTCATGGGAGTATACACATCCCAACTTTTAAATGTCTGTGGTTGCATGCAGACATTCTCTTTGATACCCTATCACAAATGAACTTTGGGGATGTACCGTTACCCCGCCTGTCTAACCGTCCATCTCTAGCAGAATCCTCGTGAGCAAAATATTGCACAGGCCACCTCAAACTCAAATTACTTCAATTATATCTTGACCCCATGTCTGGACCCAACTACATTTTGATAGCTTTGACCCTCCTTTTCAATGTCAGGGAACCCATCTGTCTACAAAAGGGGGGCATCTAGCCTGTCAACGATGACCATTTTATGCATATATATATATACACACACATATGTATATATAGTTTTATTTCAAGAACTCAAAAAGTACAATACAGTACATGTACAAGTCCATAGAAACATAATACTCTGCATAAAAATATAAATGGAAAGCTGTAGCCTGACAGTCTGTTGAAGCAGACTGCATGATAAGCAAAAATGCACAGAAATCAAAACAGCTCAAGATTTAACTCTTAAAGTGCTGATCATGGCTATAGTCGTTTTCTCATTACCCTTAAATATATCATGGTTAAAAGATTCAAATTCCTCATGAGGATACCTTTCATTCAAACACCAGCAAGCCTAGGCTGAAGAAAAAAAGTAGTCTTAGTCAACAGCTTTCCGCGGGACACTTTGCCACATTGTACGCAAAGTGGCCCGAGGAAAGCTGTTGACTCACTCTTAAATCAGCACTTTAAGGGTTAATACATACTGTATGCATACATGAACTTTTAACAAGTCTATAGGAACCTTCACTTAATCCTTTTGTAAATACAATTATGCCCGTGTTTAATGACAGGGGACATATAAAAGATGTCAGTGGATAAGACGTGAGACACCAGAGGATTATGACTGTGCTGCAGTCTGAGACACAGATTAAAAACTTGTTTCCTCCATAACAAGTGAAATGTGTTCATTCTGTGCGAAATCAACATGTTACTGGCACATACAAAAAAACTCTTCTGAAAGCCTCATTGTAACCTGTGCACAACTTGTTGATAGAGTTCTTACAAAAATAAGTCCCATCATCAATCACAATACATGGACGTACAGTAGGAGTTGATTACAGTGCCCCCCTCCCCCTCATAAGGCCACCCAAAGTGCACCAGAAATATGGTCTTATGAGAGGTCTGGGTTTTTTTTGGGGGGGGGGGGGGATTAAAATGAAAATAGTATACTTGATGCATAGAGCATTGGCTTCTGTGGAGGAGGTGGCCTCTTGTCAGGGGTGCCTTACAAGAGGGGGACCACTGTAACATAGTTTTCACACCATAGGGACAATAGTACTAGCATTTTCTTAACAATATATTAGCTTACTTGTAAAACAGAGACTACCCTGGGGACCACCAAACACTGGTCTCTCAGACAGGTGGTCTCTCATAGGAGGTATTAAATATAAAAAGTGCTAAGCAAAGGACCTTGAAAAGGTGGTCTTTCTGTTTTCCTTCTTTTCATCACTTGAGGTTACCTGAGCTTTTCATATTGCAACTGTTAAGAGCCAGAATCTCTATATTTGGTATGGATCTAGCCCTACTATGATATCAATAAATTTCTGAAGTTCTAACATATGCAAATTAAGATCATTCAAATTTTTAAACCTCAGGCAGGTTAGTGCTTATATGGTTCATAACAGAAATGTAGAGATTAATTTTGTCCACCAGATGGTGCTATTTTACTATGTCTGTGTGCAAACAAGTGCAACCATGTGACACCCCTCCCCCCCCCCCTCATTATTCCAGCATAGCTATGTCCTGGTTATCAGACAATTAAAATGACATAAAAGTCCTGACAGTCCGGCAAGGATTAACTCCTTGAAGCACCACCTGCTTACGGACAAGTCATGCTACAGCTGCTTCACAGGCAGCTACAGCATGACTTGCCATGCAGGCAATGCAACAATTAGCAACTTTAACCCAGACTTGTATGCGCCCCTAAACGAAAGGCCATTTTCCAGCAGGAATTTGAAATGCAATTTACATGTCTACTAGGAGAACAAATATGTCTCTGGGGTGGAGTGAGTTAAGAGGCAAACTGAATGTGTATCTTTTGTGGTTGTGATATAATTGCTGCACTTGATAAGCATGTATCATGTTTATCGCCCACTTATCAGAGCTGCACACAATACTTGGGTCTGTTGCCCACTTGCCTTGAAGTGAACACTTCTGGCGGGTGGAGTGTTGTTTGTCAGTTAACCTTGTGTAAGGCACTCTGTCCTGTCAGGCTACTGTTAATACCTGCATGTACAGTGAAAACTCATTATAATAACACCATCTGTTCCCTAGTCAGATAACTGAATATGTCAGATAAATTATATGAATCAAATAACAAAAAAAAAAATACACTTTTTTCCCATGAAAATTTGTGTCATTATATTGAATATCTCAGATATCCGAGTGTCGTTATAAAGAGGTTTCAGTGTTATTAGTTCTTTTAAAAAGCAAATTCACACTTCACTTTTATGACAGGTAAAAACAGTTAATGCTGGGCAGATTCAGTGTAAGCAGGTTCTATTGTTAATAAATTGTCATCATCCGGGAGCAAAATTTGTTAAATTGATGACTGAGACCAGTGTGAACAAACCTCTGCAGATGGTAAAACAGTCTGGTCAGCATTTCATTTGTATTTTTCTGATGGGGGTGGGGCAAAGTGATGTTTGTCGCTAACTTACCAAGTTATTTTTATCGTACTTGGATTGTGCCCTGATTATAATCACCCTGATTGTGTAATAACAAGATACCCTCAGTACCACTGTGCATTTATGGACTGGTCATTGTCATTTGTTCTTCAGAGCCAGCAAACATCAGCAGTATTTTAGGATCTGTAACATGCCTGGTCAATGAACTGAGGGCCATGAGGTTTTTCTGCAGTTACAATATTTTTAGCTCTGCTGACCACAGGTCGCAGAGCTCATGACATCATTCTTGTGTGTCCATCTGCCATTCTGTCTCTCCCCCCCCCCCCCCCCCCCCGTCCTTTAACTTTTTGCTATCCCCATATACATGGGTCAAAATGTGAAAATCTTATGGCCACTCTAGCATCCTTAATTTCTTTTATGGATCTTCATGAAATTTAGTGGGATTGTGGGGATCAAAATCATGCTTGCTAATTATACTAGTGGTGCCACCTATCCTTTGATGAAAATTATGAGTTAAAATGTCTTGAAAAATACAGAACTCCATATGTTGAAAACTAATTGAATAACACATATCAAATTTATAAGATATATAGATCATGTCTAATGCTAATATGCTATGTAATATCAGTCTCCATGAGCTGTTTTTCTTACATTACCGGGCCTGTAAAGTTGAAAGAGGTGATTTTGTAATGGTAGGGTGTAGCTTGGATATCAATGACAAGGAGAATCAAGCCTCCCAAGTTAAAATTGCACTTGAGTACATTGGTACATAAAATTGTACTTGATGACCTACTTTTGGGTCACTGTGACCCAGTAATTATGGAGTTTGGTACTTGTCCAAGTTTGTTTGTTTTTTTCTTGTATAGCTCAAAAAGTTAGTGCCAATTTGAACAAACAGACCGTGTGTGGATAGCTACCTGCATGGCACACATCGTCAATTGAAGGATTTTTTAATCCAAGTTGAAGGTGAAAGTCATTATGGCCACTTGGAATTTAGGAATCAAAATGTGAAAATCATGTGAATGCTTTACCATCTGTAATTTTTAGCTCGTCTGACTTGTCACTCAGCTGAGCTAATCTGATGGGCATCCATCTATCTGTCTGTCCATCAGCAATTTACATTTTCAACTTCTCAAAAATCATCACATCAGCTGGATTCACTTGAAACTTGGAGGGAATGTACCTTGGGTAGGGCTCTGCAAAATATTTTCAAGTGGTCATGGTCCAGTCATTTTTGGATATTTTATGACTGTTTTTGTTCATTGTTTTGTAAAATCTTTAAAAAATCTACTCTAAAACCGCTATTCAAGCCAATTGCATAGGGACACTTCTGGGGACCCCCAGATCATTTATGTCCACCAAATGGAGCTGGATTATTTTTATTCAAAATTTTTGTGTGAAATGATTTTTAACTTTAACTCCGTAACCATCCCTTAGATTCTTCTGAAACTTGGTGAAAATGTAGCTTGTGGAAGGGTCCAACAAAGAGGTTCCCTAGATGATGATATTCTCATTATTCTGCCTCTCTGATTTTTACCAAATTTAGCAATTTATTTATCGGTTAATGTATTCATTCCCAATGATTACAATGCAAGTCAGTGGGGCTGCAACGGTAAGTTTCATTTTTGATTTCCACTCCAAACCCATCAACCAGATTCACTTCAAATTTGTGGGGTCATAGCATGGGTGTCTCTGCCAATTTTGTTGAAATGGTCACACCCAAGTGATTTTGGGAATATTATTATTTTTTGTTATTTTTTGGCAAAATCTTGAAAAAAAATCCAAGACTGCTTAGCCAATAGAAGGTATCATATTTAAAAGTATTGGCTGCAGGTCTGTTCTGGTCCCCTTAGTAGCTAGGAAATTGAACTATGCTTCAGCCATGGGTCAGGGCACATCTACTAATTTAACTCCGTTACCCAGAAAAAAGACTTTTCCTACCAAACAGATGAATTTTTTTTAGATGTGCTTGGCATCTTGCATGTTTAAAACTTAGTCAACGACTCTTCTTCAGTTATTAGCATTTCGAAGTTGTTACTTAATCATAGAAGCCTATTTAGCCATGCTTAATACATGAACCTGCCTTTCTTCCTGTCTAGTTCCTTGATGCAGCCTAGGTGGCAGCACAGGATCTCAGTCAAAGTGTGAAAATCCTCTAAGTGCTAGCTGTGGTATGTGTAATTTCTCATGAAATTTTTTTAGAGAATAATGGGAACAGTACCAAATGTACCACAAATGTAGGTTAATGTGGAAGTTGATGTTATATAAGGATGACCTTGACTAATTTCTCGAGGTCATGGGTAATGCATTTCAGGAAAGGAATTTTGGGGGGATGGTTATGACATTTGTCAGGAGAGCATTAGGCCCATGGGTCTGTTGCCTCTTTACCAACAAAGTAATCTACTTTTTCTGGCAAAAGAACTAATGATGATATATATTTTTTTCCAATTTTTTTTTTTTTTTTTTTTGCCAGTACTCCTGTGTATGGAATGCACAGCAAACAGAACAAAGTCATCTTGACTTTTTAGGTGCATTTTTTTTGGGGGGGGGGGGGGGCAGTATGAAACAGTTTTAAGCCTGTGGAGACTAAACAGACAGCTTTCCTTGGCATGATGGTATATTTTGTATTTTATTCTTAATGAAAAAAGTCTAAAAACTTACATGTGCAACATACAGATGCATTTCAGCAATCCTAAACGTGTTAAAAGAGGAAGTTAAGATTCTGGTGTGTCATTGATAGCTCCCTCACAATTAACAATTAGTTAATTTGTATCAGCTCTGATTACACAGGTATCTGCCCCTGACAAAGCCCTAGCTGCAGATACATGGCCTTTCTGAAAGAGTGCAGGGGGAGGGGTTGGGGTAGAGTGCAGAAGCATTTGGAGGGTACAGAAGATGGTTGGGTCTTTCAGCCTCCAACTACACCCTCAGGCCAACCCTGGGCCCTGCATGCACACCCTCATCATCAGAAACGCCACGTGTCTGTGGCCAATGATGCCCCTCTTGATAAAAGCTGCTTGTCTTCTGACATTGTACAGGTCTTTGACAGGTTTGAGTGTAGTATTAACCATCCCTGTGGTCTGAGGTAGAGAGGTTTGACTGGAGTGATGGTCTGATCAAGAAGACCAGGCAAGGTCAGTGGCATCAGGTGCAAGACTGTTATGAAAAGTCTGACTTTTGACTTTTTTTCCAGAAGTCAATGCTCTTTGAACTGACATAACAATACTCTGTACTACCGTCACATTCTCCGTAAAGTGACCTTTCATTGAGGTACCAGCATTCCTACTGTTGCTGTGACTACTGGAGACCATAAGAATGGTCCAGGTCAACAGCTTTCCTCGGCATGTTTTGACAGTGGCTCTAAGGAAGATTGTTGACTCTGTCAAACTTGGCCCTGAAAGAGTTACACTGAAGTCTGTGAGCTGTACATTTGTGTGTGTGTGGGGGGGGGGGGGGGGACCTGGAAGAAAAAGTCAAGTTTGGCCATACAATGGAGGGGGGGGGGGGGCGTTACAGTTACATGGTGTCAGCAGAGATGGAGTGTGGAAGGTACTGTATGCTACTTCAGGTTATTGGCAGACTATGCATGACTGGTGTAAGTACATCCGTTATCTGCATACAAGTATCAGAAACAGAGGTGTCAGAGTAGCCCTGCCTTGGTAAATTGAGCTCCACATACATGTACATGTACTTCTATACTCAGGGTCTACCTGATGTTAGCATTTTGACTCACATTCTTGGCTTTCTTCAGGACAGAGGAGGTGTTTACACTGGGAAAACAATCAGTAATATGTCAAAGGACACATTGAAGGTTACGCTGGTACATATATATATATATATATGTATATAACTTTTCATTGTAATGCAATTGTATCTATATATTTTATGTATTTTGTACTTTATTTCTTTATCCTGTAATAATATAAAAAAATTGTATTTATTGATATAAGGGCCCTGGGGAAAATAAACTTTTTGTTAACTAGGTCGTCCTCCCTAAATAAAGTCGACCTACCTGCCTACCTACCATATTTTAACTTCAGAATTTGTGTTTAAATCTCTCATATCATAAATACCATGTTTCCTCTGTATCATGCACATTGCAACTGGGCTTCAGATCGGAACAACTGTGATTTCCGTAGGAGGTCATGATATCAAAGGTCAGGACGCAAAGAAACAGAAAATCAGGTAGCCAAAGATGGTCTTAAAAAACAGGAAGTTATATTAGGCAGGTGGTCACAGGAGAAGCTCCCACCATAATAATAATCAACAAATAATATTTTAAAAGGTTAGTGTACTTGACTTACCTGTGGTAATGAGAGAAGTTGGATAACTAACACAATCTGGCTATACAGTATTTTATATGTGAGGCTCTGAAATATATACATGGACTGGCCTGTTTTATGTATACATCTACAATATGTCCAACACGCCACCATAGAAACAAATACACAAACATCACCTGTAGAGCACAGTGGGATGGAGGTGGCAGATTTGGAAGCAGACGCGGAGGAAAAAGTGTGTGCGAGGAGTCGTTGGGTACAGCCACGTGACTTGAGGTTCCTCAGCCCCACGTACTGTGCCATTTTAACTCATTCCATTCCAGTCTTCGGTTTTTTACCATATATTTACCTAGATTTAAGATGACAATTGCACATGTAAATTTTAGATGAAAAGAGCTTTTCTTCAAGTACCAACATGCCTATAGTCTTAAGTCAGTGTTTCTGGCACTGCCTGGCAAGTCATGCTGCAGCTGCCGCAAGGGCAACTGCAGCATGACTTGCCAGGCAGTGCCAGAACCACTGACCAAGGCCTGTGACCAAAGTATGGAATGAGTTAACTCATTTCAGAGCATTCCATGATTACCTGATGTTTGACTTGGTTTCAAGACCAGAAGTGCACATTCACGTTTTTCACGGAGCTTTCCTCTCTGTACCGAGCTACTTGGTCCAGAAGTCCTTGGTGTCGGCCAGGTACGTTATGGGGCTACCACTTACTGACTTAGTGTACAAACTGGCGACTGTAGACCAGGCAGCTTGGTACTCGGATAAAAGATCTTTTCATAAAGAATATGAGTGTACATATGTACTATTCTCATAGCAAACATCTGTCTGTGGTATCCCGAAGGGAGTTAAGGGACGGAGCTGTGGGTGTCTCACAGTCTTGGCAGGCTGTCCTACCGCCACCTTGCACTGTCCTTGTTTCCCAAACTATCAATTTTCGAACCATGTTGTTCCCTGCTTCGACTGATACATTTAGCTAATCGGGGGGGGGGGGGACCAGAGTTGGTTGTTAAAAAGCCAATGTTTTATTTACTTAATTGAGTTGCAGACATAGGCCTATAGCAGTCACTGAGAGGTAGAGAGTTTCGTTCGGATGTTTTCACGTTGCACCAAGACACCGTGCTTCAGACGGATACAGTGTTTCCAGCCCTCCTGTGTTGTACACCAATCTGCCACATTTTGATGGCCCAATCAGTTATCCCCCCAACTCACAAACTCTTATCACTCGCTGGTGGTTTTTGCACAAAATCCAACCAAATTCGAGATTTCAGCCTAGCTATTTTTTTTTTTGTTTCATGGGAAAGGGTCATGCTGACTTGTCGTGGGCAAAATGTACATCAAAATCATCCACTGTGTCTGAAAAAAAAAAAAATTAATGTTTTTAAAAACACAAATATTGCTGTTGGACCATCTCCCCAGGCCCCCCAGGATGGCCTGGCAGCCAATGCCACTCACCCTGTTACAGTGTTGCACACCTGCCAGTTAGCTTGAAATCCAGGAAATGCAAAGTAAAATTCAGGGAGATTGACAAATAATTATGAAATATGGAAGGAATGTGTTGATGAAATTTGCGGAGGTGGTTGAAAATTGTCAAAAATTTACATGTACAATTTTTCAAGCATGTTTAGCATAAAATTCTAGGAGCCTCCCACATAATCGGGGGGGGGGGGGGGGCAACACTGGTGTACTGGTGTTAACACCTTTAGAAGTCACTCGGGAAGCCAAGGCAAAATGAGCCTCAATTGTGCAGCAATGCTCACAAAGTTTAAAAAAATAATAATAACAAGAGGCCCATGGGCCTAATGTTCTGATGGCACTGCTTATGTAAATTTAGTGTATAAAATGTCCACCAGATGGCACTTTGCTCCACATGTAATCATAGCTTATTTGTGCAATTCTGTTGATGATATTGTTCCATGTAGCAAGACAACAATGAGTGAGTCCTTAACTTTATGTCCTGAGTGACTTTGAGACAGAAGATCAAGATCACCCAGGTTATGTAATACAAGAGGACCATTTGCCTGCCTGGTGCTGTGCTGACATTGCCATTGATGTCCAAGCTACACCCTGGCATTACAAAATCACCCCTTTCAACTTTACAAGCATGATGACCTCACAAAAATTGATCAAGGTCATTGATATTGTATACAATTCTAGCTTTGGACATTGTCTATATATCCTATATATTTGCCAAGTCTAATCCAATTACTTCTCAAGACATGAAATTTTATATCTTAAAACACATTTTGGCTCATAGTTTTCATCAAATTATTGGCAGTGCCACTAATATCATTAGCAACTTAGACTTTGACCTCCCCCAGAATCCCACCAAATTTGGTGAAGATCTGCCTAAAATTAAAGATGCTGAAGTGTTCACAAGATTTTCATATTTTGACCCCTATATTGCATAATATTGTAGGTGGCACCACCAATATAAAAAAAGAACCTAGATTTTTTAATGCACCCCATAAGTCCTGAAAGTTATATTGGGCTTACTTGAAAACTGTGGATGGTATCGTGGTCACAAAATTTCACATTTTTACCTGTATGTTACATAATACTGTAGGTGGTGCCACCAACATTGATCCAATTACTTTTCAAGATGTAAAATTTTATATCTTAAAACACATTTTGGCTCATAGTTTTCATCAAATTATTGGCAGTGCCACTAATATCATTAGCAAGTTAAGACTTTGACCTCCCCCAGAATCCCACCAAATTTGGTGAAGATCTGGCACAAATTGAAGATGCCAGAGTGTTCATAAGATTTTCATATTTTGACCCCAAGTACAATTTTAATCATCCATGTACACAATTTCAGCTATGGGTCTCAAAGTATGTTAAATTTCAATGTTGTACATTGTATAATGGCTGAGAAAACTGTCACAAAATGTGGCGGAAAGGTATTACGAAATAAAGAAAAATTAAAGAAGTCCTACAAAAACAATATTGCTGGGTTGACACCCAGACATAAATCCTTCAGATGTCACTTGAGGAGGGTGAATTGGACTTCAGGTTGTTAGCTCAGCTGACTTGTCAGTAGCTGAGCTTATCTTATGGTCCATCCATTGTCAACAACCAACTGGTCTAAAACCGTCATCCAGATTGACGTCAAACTTGGCAGAAATGTAACTTCGGGTGAGTGTCTACTGATTTTTTTTAACAAATGGTCACGCTCCAGTGATTTTTGTATTTTTCATGATTTTTTTGTTGTTTTTTGGGGGGCAAATCTTACAAAATCTTCTCTGAAACCACTCACCAGATTGCTTTGACATAACACAGAACACTTCTAGGGACTCCTAGATCCTAATTTGTGTACCAAGTGTTCACCAGGTGAACCATCACTCATATTAAGCAGAAACTTGGTGGCTATGTTTCTTGAGGAAGGGTCAAACAAAGGTTTCACTAGGTGGCAATGCTAGGGATTCCTGATTTTTAATGATTTTTTCAATTCGGCTACTTGTAGGTGAATGCACCTTTTCTGTTGACTACTATGTAAGTCAGTGGGCAGTAAGTCAATGGGCAGTCTAATGCTAATTTACAATTTTGACTTCTCAGAAACTTACAGCCAGATTGACTTCAAACTTGACGGTAATGTATATTGGGTGGGTCTCTAGCAGATTTGTTCAAATGGATGCACTCTCTTGAATTTTGGATTTCTTGTGATTCTTTTGGTTCTTTTTTTTGGGCAAGTCTTAAAAAATCTTCTTTTCTGAAACCGCTCACCCAATTGCTTAGGTGTCACACAGGGACACCCGTAGAGACTCCTAGTTCTTACTTTGTTCACCAGGTGGCGCCACAATTTTATTCTATAATGTTTTTTGTCTGTTTTTGATATTTTCAACTTTTCCAGAACTGTCACTCAGAATAAGCTGAAACATGGTGGATATGTTTCCTGTGGAAGGGTCAAACAAAGTTGTACACTAGGTGGAAGTGCTGTGGATTCCTGATTTTTGACAATTTTTCAATTCGGGTACTTATTGGTAAATGCACAAAAAAAAAATTGTAAATATATATTTACATGTCAGCTGAGCACAGGACTGTCACAGTCCTCTTGTATCTCTTCTGGTGATATCGATATATGTTGCAACTCCTGGTCTAGTTTATTCCTTGATGTCGCAACCCAATGCATTCATAATAAATCTGCTGATACAAATACCATCTAAGCAACCCATGATACATTATATAACTCAAAACTTGGCTCTCATAAACACCGAGTCCAACACCAATATATGAGAACTAAGAACATCCAATGTTTCCAATTGGAAACTATTTATGGACTTTATTTTGTCAACCTCAAAGTCATCACAAAGATCAACAAAAACTAGCTGCGCAAGAATATGATAAACTTTGTGATGATTTGAACAACCCCTGTTGCAAAACTGAAAGCTGGTAGTGCACTTTTCAAACACTTTCTCAAGTCCAATCAATATACATGTATTTTAATTCCTTTTCTTATTCATGATGGTGAATACATATCTGACAATATATGTAGAACTGAAGTCTTTAATCATGCTTCCCATACAAGGGAGGAACATATAACAATTACTTTGTCAGTGTGTGCAATTTTCAGTCCATCCCGACAATTTTCATGCCATAACTCCACAAGTTTTTTGCATAGGCCTTTCATATTGCACATGCTTATAGTCCTGCATAAGGTCTCGGACAAGTGTAGGGCTACAGGTATGTAAGCAGTGCAGTGAGACAGGAAAAACATCATAATTAATGTTATACTGTTTGATTTTTTTTTCTGAAAGAGGAAACAGTTGGAGAAGCTGGTAAAGGGCATTAACTCATTCCATAACAGTCCCTGATTTTTCCGTACATTTACCTAGATTTAAGACGACAATTGCATATTTAAATTCTTCATGAAAAGAGCTTTCGTTTAAGTACCAGCATACCCATAGTCTTAAGTCAGTGGTTCTGGTACTGCCTGGCAGGTCATGCTGCAGCTGCCGCAAGGCAGTGCTAGAACCACTAACCAAGGCCTGTAACCATAGTATGGAATGAGTTAATAAGGGACCATAGATTAAGGTATGATGTTATAGTTGTGTAGTTTATCATGCAAAATTCAAGTACAGTGGTATCTGCTCTAAAGACCACCTCCAATTTAAGACCGCATGTCTTTTTAAGACCGCTCTTCCAAGACCCTTTGCTGTATTTCCTTGTTAAATATACCTCCAATTTAAGACCACCTGCAGTATGAGACCACTTGTTGATTGTAGGGGCAGTCTTAAATAGCAGGTACCACTGTATAGAAAATCCAATTGGATTTTTCCACAACAGATAAGATATGCTTTGGTTCGCATGCAAGCTTATTCTACAGAACGAGCTTGAAAATCATAACATTAAAGGCACTGTGCAGTGGTTTTTGCATTGCCTGACAAGTGATACAAGAGCATTAGTTGGCCTACCTCGTCCTCTCATGGATGCCCTGAGACTCCTTGAGCTGAGTTTGTAGATTCCGGACCATCGTTTCCAGGTCAAGGTTCTCCTTGATTCTGTTACTTAGAGTATTGTTATCCTTGTGCCCCGTGGTTAAAACTCCACCTTTGGTGACACCCTGTGGCATAGTTTTTCCTTGTAAAATTTTATCCATTGTAGAATTTGTTCGGTTTTTTGGTCCGCCCTGTGAAATATGAGCAATTGAGAGTGGTGAAGTTGTTTGGAGTTTCAGGGAAGCTTGTGCTACTGGACTTTTTGGATCACCCTGTGAACTTGATTGACTGTTCGGGTCACCCCTTGATTGTCTCAAAGCTGTAGTGGCATCCTGTTTTGAAGTTTCTGTGACTGGGTTTACGTTCCCTTTGACATCTGTTATTTTCTCCCTTGGAGGTCTGTGCTGTTTGTAAGTTGTCATAGGAGCGGAGGCAATGCCCTCTGGTGGCAGCTGTTGAAGGGGCACTCGGGGTATCCCTTGTGCGGAAACGATGTTGAAGAGTAGCAAGGTGAGAATGATGGTAGCACCCCCTGGTGTTGATGATGGTACACGTCTGCACCAGAGAGGTGCTCTGAGGACAGGCCTGAAGGCAGCTGTACTGGTCATACTGGTCACTGAGGCACTGATCACGCGCAATGTACACTCTCTGCTCTGCAGTTTACCATGACCATATCATTTCTACACCAACAAACATAAACATGATACCCCCACTGCCATTCACAAGTTCAGTGGCTGGTAAAAAGTTCAACTGGGCATCACCTGAAGAAGTTTGATTGCACCACTATTTGGAAGAATTCCAGGTTGCTCAGCACACTGAGGACTGTACAGTCAGCCAGACGGGGCTGTAATGTGTTCCACAGGTGAATGGCAGGAGAGTTTTTTTCTTCCCTGCAGGATCGGAGTCCCCTACACTTGTAGATCTGTCTTGTCGAGGAAACTGTTCATCAGGAAACATGTGAAAAGTGGTGGTGTTCTGTTACCAGTATGATGCCCACAATAAAACTGCCACAGACTTTTTTAAAAAATGATTATCTCTGACGATCCAGGCAAGGGCCACCAGTGTCTTGCCACCCGGTGCATGTGCCCCCAGTCTCCCGCTCTTGATTACTGCCCTCTGCTCCTTGTGTCAATAACTCCAGGCTCTCATGTTGTCTCCCACACAAGTCCTGAGCTTGTGATCCACAAAGTGTTTCTGGCCCTCAGTGACAGCTGGCAGTGCCGGGAGCTGATTGGCCCGTCGAGTAATTTACATATTTTGCTCAGGAGCACTTCCTCTAGCAGCAGCCAAACAGTGGCAGCACAAATAGATACAAGATGCCAGAGACCACCCCCACCGGCACACAGCTGACTCACCTCCCACTTGTGAGGCTCAGAGCTGGCCAGGCTACACCATGTAAGCCCCGGTCAGCATTCAGACAATATCTGTGGACAGCTGACATGAGTTTGGCAGAGAGGTGTTGGTTACACCAGCAGTTTGTCGGCAGAAAGATTAGCAAACTGTGGAACGGTGAACTGGGGAGACAGACTGTGATCAGCTGTCAGGGGTCTACAACAAACACACATGTTGATGTAAGGTGCTGGTAGGGGGTCGTACACAGTGTATGCTATGGGGGGGAAAAAAACAGTATATGCTATGTTAAAGAAAAAGAATGTGCTATGTGAAAAGGAAAAGCGTTACTTGGTTACCTAGTACATGCCGACAAAAATGGGAACAGAAAAAATTGTTGGATACAGATATGCCAAATACAAAATTATTAAGAACTCCAAAACAAAATTAACATACATGTAAACATATGTGTGTTAATAATAATATATCTTAACATGAAACATCCACCGAAGTAACAGAGCCAACGTTTCTATTAAAAGGTGCCAAGTTTTTACTAGAATTATCTAATCTGGACAGGGAAATGATATTCACAAATCCACAGGTATGACTCACCAGCCTGTGACACCATACGGACACCCAGGGCCTTATTTATGATGAAAATATAATTACCATCTGATGGATTAAATAAGGGTCAGCCAAAGCTGGGCAACTAAAAGTACAGCTGAAGTGACAGGGGGTGATATATGTGTGTGTACGTGTACTGTATTCATCTAAATAAGTGCAAAGTTTGCTATGAAAAAATTTTCATACGCAAAAGCTAAAAAAAATGTAGATCCTAAGTGAGATGATAAATTCCATCCCTTGTTTCAAAACTATGGGATATTTTCAGGGTTCTTCCTTTGAAAAAAATGGGGGGTGTGTGCACTTATTAAAATGAATACGGTATATGTACACACACACACACACACACACACACACACACACACACACACACACACACATATATATACACTTACATATATATTTATAAACATGTATATTCAGGGCCAGTGGAATCCCTTGTTTTCAGATAAGTGTCCCAGGATAAGTGCACTTACAGATATCAGGGGTCAGTAGGTGCAAATAAACATGTCCATTTTGTATGTTTACTTATTTTGCAGGTACATGCCGGCCAAGCTGTTAACATTGATGACTGCTTGGGTTACAGTGCCCTGTCCTATAGCCAACCCACCACTGCATTGATTGTAACAGGTTGCCAGGCAGGATCTAGAGGCCCTAAAGCCACAAGATGGCACCACATATAAGATATTTAATTCTGATATTCAGATCGCCTATGGGATGATAGAATAAGCCAGAACACAGACACCACAGGCACTGGATGGCATTACCTGCTCAGCGGTTAATTAATTTTTTTTTCTTCTTTTTTTTTTTTTTTTTGTCAGTCAGTTGAGGTTTTCCATTGGTAGACCCACTGTGCAGGCTATTAAACAAAACAAAAACAAACAAAAAAAAAAAAGAGAAAAAGAAAAGAAAATTAGAATTCATGTTCCAAAAATGTTGCCTCAAGGCTTCATGTCAAGCATATTTTCTATGTGTGCCACAAAGACGGGACTTTGACCCTTTCCACCCTGAGTTAAGGCAACTCAACAGCTTTACTTGGCATGGTCTGGGCACCAGGCAACATAACCTACAGCAAAGAAAGTCATTCACTCCAGGCATGTTATCTTGATACATGTAGCTCTCATCTACAATTCTCACTCAAATTGTCACCTGAGCTGACTTGTCAGTCAGCTGAAGTTATGTAGAGTAGTCTGTCCATCTGGCAGTTGTCCAAAATTCACATCTTTGACTTCTCCGAAACCATCAACCAGATTCACTTGCAGGGAATGTACCTTTATAGGCGGGTCTCTACCCGACGCTTTTTGCTCATGAGCGCAATACAGTCCACAATTTTCAAGATAGCCCCATATAACTTTCAGGACTATACTGTGTATAAAATCTAGCTGGAGTTCGATATTGGTGGCGCCACCTACAGTTTTGTGTAGTATATGGGTCAAAATGTGACAATCATGTAACCACTCTAGCATCCTTAATCTTTAATATATCCTCATGAAATTAAGTGGGATTGTGGAGGAGGTCAAAATCTGAGTTACGTGTGATACTAGTGGCAACATTTATACTTTGATGGAAATTATGAGCCAAAATGTGTTTAAAGATATCAAATTCCATATTTCTAAAAGTGATTAAACTAGACATGCCAAATTTTTAGCATATATATATAGACCATGTCCAGTGGTAGTATGTTATGTACTCTGAATTCATTTAATTTCACAGAGTTTAAATTTTTGCTTATTTTGCCAATGCTTCAAAGCCACTGAAATAAAAACCTAGTGGAAAAGATTTTTAACATGTTATGGATACAAATTATAACGAAAATAGTGAATTAAAAGTTTCAGTGAAAGCTCAAAAAATAAAAAAATCCTCCGAAATAAGAACCTGTGAAAATAAATATTTTCACAGTAGTATCAGTGACCTTGGCCTATTTTTGTTAGGTCACCGGGCCTTTAAAGTTGAATGAGGTGATTTTATGATGGCTGAGTGTAGCTTGGACATCAATGGCAAAGAGAATTTAGCCCCAGATCAAAATTGCACTTGATTACATTGTACATAAAACTGTGCTTGGTGACCTACGTTTTAGGTCACTGTGACCCAATGATTATGAACTTGGGTGTTTGTCCAAGATTATTGTTTTTCTTCAATAACTGGAAGAGTTATTACCCGATTTGAACAAAAAGACAATGTATGGAAAGCTGGATGAGAGGCGCACATTTTGAACATAATTTACAAATCCGAGTAAAACATCAAGGTCAAATTACCAGTTGAAATACAGGTGTCATCTTGTGGATACTGTACACTTCACAGTTTTTGAGTTCAATAGGTGCATTTAACATTAAAGACTTACCAGTGTATGAAAATCTATGTCGACAACTATGTTGGTGGCACTACATATTGTATTAAGTGATATACAGGTCAACATGTGAAAATCTTGTGACCAGTGTAGCGTCTTTAATTATTTATGGACCTTCATGAAATTAAGTTGGATTGTAGAATTAAAAGGTAAAAATCTCAGTTGCTTATGATACTAGTGGCACCTGGTATACTTTGATGGAACTTATGAGTTAAAATGTCTCTGAACAAATGATCGCGGTACAAGTTCATACAATGTTCGATGCATGCAGTGAGAAAGTTCCGTAAAATCTAGCTTGAAAATGGAAAAGAGAATGAGCTGTAGCGTAACGGAAGTAGCTTAGTATTTTAACTCATTCCATACTGTGGTCACAGGCCTTGGTCAGTGGGTCTGGCACTGACTTTAGGCTATAGGCATGTTGGTACTTGAAGGAAAGCTCTTTTCATGAAGAATTTAAACATGCAATTGTCGTCTTAAATCTAGGTAAATATAAGGAAAAATCAGGGACTGGTATGGAATGAGTTAAGCCATCACCAAGTCACCGAAACTATAATCAAAAGTTGATTGATTCAGGTCTAGCTGCTTTAATTTGGTCATTCAGATGGTGAACACTGTGATCAGTGTGTTCACTTTTTTGTTGGTCACAAAAATCAGTGACTGATGATGGCATAAGCATTTTCAAGTTAACACTTGAATTAAAGGTCTTTTCATATGTCTTGTGACCTTTCATATGTTTTGTTTCAGTTTTATGAGGAAATGGGGCATATCTGATACACTATTCTGCCTAGTGGTAGCATCTACTTCCTGTGTCAATCTTGATATCTTTCAATGAAGCAGATTATGTTTATCCACCAGGTGTCTCAATATACAACAGGTGGATACCAGGGGACATAACCTGCAATGCCACCTACAGGCGACATGCTCCATTGAACGTGTATTTTTGATTAATATATTTGGGGACTGAGTCAAAAAACTTATACACTCAAAGCCAAGTCCAGCTTTTGACTGGTCACCTATATCACCTGTATCACTGATATCACCTGTATCACTGACATCACCTATATCACCTGTATCACTGATATCACCTTTATCACTGATATCACCCATATCACTGATTTCACCTATATCAGCAACATCACTTATATCATCTAGATCAATGATATCACGAATATCAGCAACATCACCTCTATCATCTACATCATCTGTATCACTGATATCACCTATGTCATGTATATCACCGATATCATCCTTGATGAAGGAAAGAAGCAGATGATATTTATGATATTGACCATTTCTGGAAGTCTTTAGTGGGAAAAGTGGCAGGATAATATATCAATGGTCCTTTACGCGTAAATTCCATCGAATAAATGGAGGTAAAAAATGTCACCACATGGAGACTGGATGGACAGTTAAAGTGTCACCCCACCAGCAGATATGCAACAATATCTCCCTGTAAATTGTATCCCACGTTCAGGTCCCATGTGTTACATGGTTTCACTTGTCAGAATGAATACACCCTTGAGAGACACCAAGTTAGGATCTACAGCCCTTTTACGTGAATGTGAAAACCATGCGAGGCAGTGAGTGACAGGCAAGACAATGGCCAAACATGAGGGTTGACTGCAACTTCAAGTTCAGACACACAAGTGGTTGAGGTATATCGATCATTGTGGAATGTCGAAGACAGAGGGCAGTGTTCAGAAGCTTAAGTACATTGCCACGAAGTTTGAAGTGAGTCTTGTGGGTGGGTTCGGCGAAGAAGTGAAGCATGTGAATTGTGGACAGACAGACAAGGGACTCTGGACCACACTATAACCTCAACTGACTTGTCAGCTGAGGTAAAAAAAAAAAATCACTTGCGACCAATGGAAATTAATCCATTCTGTGAATGCTGAGAGTGGTGGCATTCCTTACCATCAATGCTAGTGACATCCTTGTGATATAGAAACAGTCTAACAGGCTACAGTATTTTTCAATATGGATTTTTTTTTCAACAGACCGCAAAAGGAGGTGGCATCCTTTATCTGCAAAGCTAAGGACAGACTTCACTATGCAAACAGTCTATAAAATGTTGTAGTCGGCTGTAAAACTTGCTGCTTCTTCTGTTAAGCCATTTGTGGGTGTGTTTTGTGTCACTTGACAACACTTTAACCAAGATACTGTATGGTTACCAGCACCACACAGCTAGGGCACATAAGTCTGGCAATCTTGGATTCCATTTTAATTTCTTTTTAATTTCTTTTCAATTTCAATCCATTTAATTTTACCTCAATTGCTTCAATTTACATGTACTTTTGTGTTATTCTACTCTTTTTTTTTTTTTAAATATGTTTTTTATGTTTTTAATTATTTAGTTTTATATATATATATATATATATATATATATATATATATATATATATATATATATAATTTTTTCAATGCTCAGATAGAAATGGAGTTAACAGCTTTTCTGACCATCAATGCACCCAAACTTTTTTTTTTCCTTTTCTTTTCAATGGAAAATTTGAATCCGGAATCATTAGAGCAGTTCAGATGAGCCTCAGCGTGACTTTTGTTGTGATTGGCACAGAAATGTGAATCCTATGACAATGACCTAGCTGGTGACCTATGGTCTAAGGGTATGTCTGGTAGAGTAACAGTGGTGTAAAATGTCAGCTTTTGAAGTGCTTGTGTGCAGATTGCCAGGTTTCCTGTGCTGGCCATGTGGTCGGAAGAGTGGACTCCTATTACACTGTGCAGCCTAATGTGTCACTGCTGGGGTAGGATGAATGAGAAGGGCGGGGATGGCAGGTCCTGTTTCCAGTTGGCCAGGAGTCACCTCCAGTGATCAATTAGAAATGCAATAAAAAAACATAGAAAAGATATGAATAAACAAATAAATTAATTATATTTTTATTTATTAATTGTCAGCCGAGGTTATGTAATGGTCAGGCATCTGTTGTCTGTCCATTCAGTTTCTAAGAGACTTCAGTGTGCAGAAGGCGGGTCCTAGAATAGGAGTGCTTCTTGCAGTTAGTCAACCATTAGAGGGATTCATCCATTTGAGAAATCTATTTATCAATGGCGCTGTGGGCTGAGTTCTCTGACCCATAGTAACAGTGGAGGTAGAGTGTTTTTATAATGTTCCCTATTCATAAGTGTCATGATAACGGTGTAGCCTGCTTTTGTCTTTTTCTGTCAACTCAGCTGACTGACAAGTCAGGAGAACAAAGCAGTGGCCATCCTACCATGTCTCTTTTTATCTTGGGTGCAAGTGATAAAGTTTGGTTGGGGCTGTATGTTTGGGAAAAAACTGAAGTGTGTAGTTAATGAAGAGTGCCTTTCGACGTTTGAGAGAATCGGTTTGAAACCACCAGTTACCTTTCATAGGTGACTGCCTGTCTCAAGTCAGGAGTAAAATTTATAAGCTCTGCTGACCATGGGTTGACAGATCTTATATGATCACTCGTCCGTCCTTCCGTCTGTCCATCCATCCGTAAACATTTGCTTGTCAACGGGATTAGCACCTGCTATTTCTAAGTTAGCCCCGTGATTTTTTTGTTTTTGTTTTTCTTACATGGATAAAACTGTAGGTTCTTTTTGTTATTGGTGGTGCCACCTGGTGGATTATGAAGCACAGGGGCCAAAAAGTGAAAAAATTGAAAGTGCTCTCGTGTACATGTTTCATTTTCAGTGGATCCTAATGAAATTTGGCAGCAAGATTCTGAAGGTGAACATATATAATCTGAACAGTACTATTTGCACCACCTATAGGTGAAGGGGAGGTATCACTTTTTTATTTGGTAAAATTTATGAAATATTTTACCTTGACAAATTATAACATTAATTTCACCAAATGTACAACAAATATGTATCATAGGTCGAAGTTAAACATTACATAATATGGGTGACCTTGACCTACTTTGTCAAGGTCACAGAGGGTATAAAAATCAGGAAATGATACTCTGTGATGGTCATTATGTCTCCCGGTGGAAGCCGGGGGACATATTGGTTTAGTGCCGGTTTCTTCCGCTTGTTGTTGTTGTTGTTGTTGTTGTTCAGGTTCTTCAACACTTGGTTTCCATGCAATAAGTCTTGAAGGACTTGACAGAATTTGATGAAACTTGGTAGGATTATGTATCTAGGCAAGACCTAGGTTGGGATTGTATTTGGGTGACCTTGACCTAATTTTCAAGGTCACAGGGTCACTAATGTGAAATTGGTTTCCGTGCGATAAGTCATGAAGAAGTGGATGGAATTTGATGAAACTTGGTAGGATTATGTATCTAGGCAAGTCCTAGGTTGGGATTGTATTTGGATGACCTTGAGCAAATTTTCAAGGTCACAGGGTCACTTGTGTGAAATTGGTTTCCGTTCGATAAGTCATGAAGAACTTGATGGAATGTGATGAAACTTGGCAGGATTATGTATCTAGGCAAGACCTAGATTGGGATTGTATTTGGGTGACCTTGACCTAATTTTCAAGGTCACAGGGTCACTTATGTGAAATTGGTTTCCGTGCAATAAGTCATTAAGAAGTGGATGGAATTTGATGAAACTTGGTAGGATTATGTATCTAGGCAAGACCTAGGTTGGGATTGTATTTGGATGACCTTGAGCAAATTTTCAAGGTCACAGGGTCACTTGTGTGAAATTGGTTTCCGTTCGATAAGTCATGAAGAACTTGATGGAATGTGATGAAACTTGGCAGGATTATGTATCTTGGCAAGACCTAGATTGGGATTGTATTTGGGTGACCTTGACCTAATTTTCAAGGTCACAGGGTCACTTATGTGAAATTGGTTTCCGTGCAATAAGTCATTAAGAAGTGGATGGAATTTGATGAAACTTGGTAGGATTATGTATCTAGGCAAGACCTAGGTTGGGATTGTATTTGGGTGACCTTGACCTAATTTTCAAGGTCACAGGGTCACTTATGTGAAATTGGTTTCTCTGCAATAAGTCTTGAAGAACTTGATGAAAATTGCTAGAGTAATGTATCTAGGTGAGAGCTAAAATAGGATTGTAATTTTCAAGCAAACTTGGTCATTTGTAATTTGTTATCACCTGTAGCTTATTCAGAGACGTAAGTGTTCCACCGGGAGACATTTGATTTTCTGTTGGAAAATCAGTCTGTTCTAGTTACATCTGAATTTGTGGACACACATCCGTAAACCAGTGCAGTAAAACATGCAGACAAAGGTCTATGAGAAATGGTCGAGTCATGGTGGCGCAACTGGTGGTGATTATTGGAAATAAAATCATAAGTATCAAAAACACATTGAATTTATTATTGTCATCATAATAACAGAGACAGAACTACAAAATTTACTATAAATATGCATTAGATTGCTGGTCAAATTTTGTGTGACCTTGACCCAAATTTGGTATTTTTTTTTTAGAAAGAATAAGGCTAATGATACCAACATACCAAAAATATACATTATGTATAGAATATTGATACTGCATAAGTTGAATGACCTTGTCCTGCTTTCTCAAGGTCATGGAGGGAATGCATTTCAATAAAAGATTTTTTTGTGATGGTCATTAGATGCAAACTTGTGGACATACACCTATGTACCATTACAGGAACATTTTACAGGCAAGATTCCTATTTCATGTTAAGTCATGGAGGTACCACTGGTCATAGAAATTGGAACTACTATTATAGGTATTAAAAACACATTAAATTGTGTTTTGTAATAATAAATTGAGATGGAACTACCAAATTTACACCAATTATACATTAGGTCAATGGTCAAATTTTGCAAACTTATGAGTGACTTTGACCTATTTTTTAAGGTCATTATACACTAGGGAAGAACACTAGATACAACATGTTTAGTTCACTGGTGGTAATTATTGAAACTTACATTAACACGTATTAAATGCATAATTGTGCTAATAAATTGAGATGAAACTGCAAAATTTACACCAAATATGCTTTAGACCAATGGTCACACTTTTTCACATGTGACCTTGGCCTATTTTTCAAAGTCATCAAGCACTAAAGAAAAAGACACTAAATGCACTATATTGATAAAGAATAAGGCAAATTATACCAAATACATGTATACCACAAATTTGTACCATGTGGATGTTTGATACTGCATAATATGGATGACCTTGACTAATTTCTGTGGGTCATGGAGGGAATGTATTTCAGGAAATCATTTTCTGTTGATGGTGGTCAGTGGAGCATTAGGCCCATGGGCCCTTTGTACAGTGAGACCAACCTTAACTCTGTATGGTACTCATTAGTGTTATTGTTGTGACCAGTCCAAGCCAGAAATCTGATAAGTTAAACGCAGTATCATCTATACCCATGAGAGCCAAAACATCATTGCCATGTGATTAGTTATAAAAACAATCACGATCAAAGCCAAGCACAGATATAAGTGGTGATGGGTCAGAGAGAGGGTATAGTCATAGATCTTCCAATATCTTTGGCAAAATGGAGGGTGAAACACAGTCAGGTCCCTACCTCCTGTACCATATACAAATACGCTTATTAAACAAGCCCATCAGGGAGGCATAGTTCTGTTGGCAGACTCAAAAGAATGCCTTCAAATATTGTTCAGCAGGCAAATCACTGAAGCCGTATTGGCTTGCAGGCAAATCGTTAAAGTTAATTGTGCAGAAGTAGGGCCCCCAATTAACTTGCTGCTCTTGATCAGAGATTTGGCCTAAACTTTGATAGGTACGTGATAAATTAAAAGTCAGGAAAATCTCCACTGAATGAGGAGGGAGAGGTTTACATGTGCCCCGTGTGGTTGTCCATTCATTCCACAGAATTGCATCAAGCTTGACTTCCAGGTGAGATCAGTTAACTTTCCATTTATTATTGGACTACGCTATTGACACTTAATGGTCTCACTGCTATTGGCCCAATGTGTATCCATGCAGTTGCTCATTATCGTGTTATCTCAACTTTTCAAGCGGCAGGTTATATCCAAACTTGGCACTGAGGATGTGTTCCAGGAAAATTAACTGACTATAGCTTCATGAGTCACTGTGAATATACAGTGAGACCAGTAGTAATATCAGCCAATGTCAACAGTCACTTTATCGGGCAATTTTCCCACCCAATGTGAAGTTGTCAGCTTGAACTCATCCAACCCCAAAATCGTGGTAATACATGTATGCCTCACCTTCCATCTTAACAACCAGCCATTGTATTGCCTATTCACAATAGTTCCATTCACCTGAATCATTATTATGCTTCCAATGAAGGTCAAATTAACATTTGGAATAACATCAGGCTGTACGTAGCCTTCATCCTGCCGCCCTCCCCCTCCCCCCCCAAAAAAAATCTGCTTGTAGTCAAATATAAGCTTTAATGTTTTACTCTGATTTTAATAGTCATTAAAAAAAAAAAAATGAATCCTAATTGCAGATGAGACCTATCATAATATTATGCCCCAGGTCAACAGCTTTCATTGGTGTGGGTTGGGTGCAGAGCATTCAACCCATACCTAAGAAAGCTGTTGACTCAGCCTCAGGTTGAGTGGTTGGGGGTTAAAAGATAGGAGGAAAGAAAGTTGTTGACCGAGTCTCCAACCCAGCAGTGAAAGGGGGAGAGTCCCGAACTTGTTAGTTAATTGAGGGGGGGGGGGGTAAATGCAGGACTGTCACATGATCAACACAGAGCATGTAAAAAGCGAAAGTGTCAGAGACTTAATAGTGAGTTCAAAGCTCACTCAAACTCAAACTCAAACTCAAAACTCATTTATTTTAGCCAATCAATACAATGACGATTTCAATATTGAGATATATGTACATAATGATAAAAAAATTGATGTGGCTAGGGGGACTCCTATTAAGACAAATACATGTCGCTCTCATAGGAGCCACCTTTAAGTCTTAAACATTTGAAACAATATAGATGGCAGTTACTTTAACAATAAATGTCGAAATAAACTTCAAGATATAATACAGTTTACACACACAACATGGGTGGGAAAATATAATTGTTAATTATTTTGACAAACATAGCAGTTATATATATTACAACTCTGTTCATAATTATTCAAAAAAGTATTTTTAATATACAAGGAAAACCCTTGTAAACTATGAGTATGTATTTTCCTTATAATATTCTTATCTGTATGATTCACTGTGACTGGAATATCATAGTTTAAACTCTGTTTTGCAAATATTTTATTGACTCTATTAATAAAAAGGTTATCATAATGTCTGTTGTTAAAGTTGTTTATTTCATTTATTGGGATGAATTGAAAAGAGAGTAATCTTAAGGGTAGATCATTATGGATATCGTATGGTATTGTGTGCATAGTGATGGAGAATACAAGATATGAAATCGTGGGCGCAGCCACTTTTGCCATTTTGGATCATCTCCCCCCTGTGGATAATGAAGGATAATTTGTTCTCAGTTATAAGTTAGCCTACATTAAAGTTGTGCTCACTTTTTATGGTGTTTGCCATTCATATTATTACAAGTCAGATGTTGCAAATGAAAGCTGAAGTGTCTCAGACCTATCTTGAATGAGTGAAATGAATTTGGCTGCCTTTACAAAAATTAAGGCAACCGATGTGAATGTGAACAGATGTAGTTTTCAAATGTATTGACATGTGGTCTTATCAAGTGCTGTCGCTCGAGCCCTTCTTGCTTCCCGCTAATGTCAATATGTGTGTTGTGTCTGGTGCTGTGAGTGATAAAAGAGGACGTATTGGTAGCACTCGATAAAGGTTATACCCTTTCTCTGCATGCCAGGGATTTCTAGTTTCTACGCTGTTCTGTTAGTCGACCTGGCTCGCTGTATAATGAAAACATGGATATGGCTACTTGATAAGGTACCAACATAACAGTGCTTGGCTGTATAAAATTAGACGCGTAGTTCGCCACTGGAATGAAATAACAGGTAGCCTTATGTACTTCAGCATTTTCAAACAGGGAAGGAAGTAAAGAATATGCAAAATTTTATCAGTTTAAATGAATGCAGAAAAGATGAAGGAAGAGACTTGAAAACGTCGGGGAATTTATGTTACTAAGAATGATTCTGCTGATTGAAATGCAATTCCTTTAGCTCAGCTGACCACAGGTAGCAGAGCTTTTGCGATCAATCATGTCTGTCCGTCCTTCCATCCCTCCAGAAACTTTTTGCTTGTGAGCACAATATAGGCAACAGTTCTCAAGATAACCCATACAACTGTCAAGACTTATCAATTGTATGAAAATCGAGGCCAAGTTCGATATTAGTGGTGTCATCTACAGTATTATGTAATTTATGGTGCAAAATGTGAAAATCTTGGGACCACTCTGGTATCCTTAATGTGTGATAAATCTTCATGAATTTTACTGGGATTGTAAAGGGGATCAAAATCTGTACAATGCCAATGCTGCCATCTATAATTTGTTGGAAATCTTAAGCCACATTGTGTTTAAAGATATAAAATTCCATATCTTGAAAAGTAATCGAATTAGAACAAAAAAAAGTAATTGAATTAGACTTACCAAGTCAAAAGTATATACAAACCATGTCCAATGCCAGTATGTCATATAACATCAGTGACCATAACCTATTTTAGTGATGTCACCAGGCCTGTTATGGTGAAAAGATGGTTTTGTAATGGCAGGGTGTATCTTGGACATCATTGGCAAAGGGAATTGAGCCTCCAGATCAAAATTGCACTTGATTACATAATACATAAAACTAAACTTTGTGACCTCTGTCTTCAAAAAGTGCTCCCATGAGAGACTGTACCTACCTTGAAAAATGCTTAGTCAAATATAATACAATGTTACATGTGTGTCTTCAGGGGAAAGCAACGATCTCTGAATCTTTATACCTATTAAAGATTACCAAATGTTAAGTCCATAATGGATACCACCTGATAGGCGTGTAACATTGCCCATGCAATATGGCATTTTGATCAACAACCCAAAATTTTTATCCTAATGAAAAATGTCAGGTTTGTGTAATAACACAGCAATACCTCACCCCAAGTGCCAAAAACATGAGACTTACTGGTTTGAATTCTGAGTGTTTTGACATTTGTCTGTGCCTTTTCAGACTCTTATTCGCATCTGGGACAGCTTTCTTCTGGAAGGGCCCAAGGTGTTGTTTCGTTTCGCCCTGGCCATCTTGAAGATTCACGAGTCCAGCATTCTGCAGAAGAAGGACACAATCAGCATTATGCGCCACCTCAAGTCCTGTCCTCGACTTACATTTGACGTGGAGGGTTTAGTCAGGGTAAGATCTTGTACATGTACAGTGGGCCCTGGTTGGCAAGACAACCACAATGACAGGCCACCGGGCTTCATAGACAATCTCGTCAGCGTTCCTCAAGAAGTATGTTGAAGTTATATAAAATAATTGTTTTTGTATCTCCTATGAAAGACCCACTATTTTTAAAGGCCATAATTTGACGATCACAAGGGACCGTGTCAGATGGGGGAGTGGGGTGGACGGTGGCACCACTGTATGTGTCTTGTCATTTTGGTCTCACTTTATAGATAAAACACACATTTGATTGCACATATCCTACATGTATTATAGATTAATTTTTCATTTCCCAGTTTGAAAAACAGTGTATATATTCTTTTAACTGTTTTAAAAGGCTAATGTTGTTTTTAGCTCTGCTGATCATAGATTACGAAACTTATATGATAACTTATGTCGGTCTGTCCATCCGTCAGTCCGTCTGTCCATGATACAGTCCACAGTTTTCAAATTAGCCCTATCTAACTTTGAGCACTTTTCAATTGTATAAAAATCCAGGTCAAGTTTGATTTTGATGTTGCGACCTTAGCATTATGTAATATATGGGCCAAGATGTGAAAATTGTGAGAATGCTATTTTTTTAAGAGTGTTGAATAAATCATCACAAAACTTGGCAGATATGTTAATCAATTAAGCTAAAAGAGGAAAATGCATTGAAATTTGGTGGCACCACCCATAGTATTATGAAAGATATGGACCAAAATGTGTTGAAAACACTTTGAAATTAATATGTTGAGACAGGATAAGGCTTATGATTCCAAATGTACCACAGATGTGTATTATATGTCGAAGTTCTATATTGCATAACATGTATGACCTTGGCCTGCTTTCTGAAGGTCACCGAGTACATTTCAGGATTTTTTTGTTGTTGTTGTTGTTTTTTGTTTTTTGTTTTTGTTATGGTCATCACATTTGAACTTGTGAACGTGTATCATGACTATGTGTCAATATATTAGGAATATTATGCAGACAAAAGTCTGAAGTGTGTAGTCATTGGTGGCACCACTCGTGGTATTAAGTGGAATTAGAATCATAGGTATTAAAAGTACATTAAACTCATTATTTTGATTGTAAATTGAGATGGAACTTGTAAATTTACAAGTATTTGTTAGGCCAAATATCAAATTTTGTAGAATTTTGGGCAACCTTGACCCATTCTTGAGATGTAATCATACAGGTTCTGGACAAAAAGACACAAATATAATAATGATATTGATAAATTATAAATTTAACAAAACCAGATGTACTACATATGTGTATCATATGCAGAAGTTCGATATTGCATAATATGGATGACTGGATCCACTTTCTCAAGGTCACAGAGGTAAAGCATATCAGGAGATGACTTATTTTGATGCCCATGACAGAGTAAATTGAGATGGAACTGCCAAACTTACACAAAATATGCATTGGGCCAATGGTCAAATTTTGTAAACAGGATGTCTAGGTCACATAACATAATATCTTATGTGACCTAGACCTATTTTTCAAGGTCATTACACACTTAAGAAAATAATACTAAACTCAATATGTTCATAAAGAATATGCAGAACAATACCAAATGTACCACAAATGTGTGTTCACGTGGAAGTTTAATGGTGTATTATATGGGTGACCTTGACAAATTTTTCAGGGTCATGGAGGAAATGCACTTCGCGAAATGAATTATTGGTGATGGTCATTGGAGTATATGTCAGCAGAGCATCAGGCCCATGAGCTTTTTATTTATTGCCTATGCTATTGAAGAATTCTTAAAGGAAATTGGCTTTAACGATTCCATTTTAAAAAACAAATTAAAATTTGTATGAAGTCAAATCCATTCCAGTGAGTGTGATGTCTGCCAGATTTATATTGCAATGAGGTAATGTGATGGATTGAGAGCACAGCTGTTAGGGGTGCAACACTTTCAACCATTTCTCACTTGAATTAACCCTGTCCACACAAAGTTTGAGACTGTCATGACTTGACAGCTTTCCTGTGTGCTCTTTGTGTAAAAAAGTCCAGGATTCAAGGCTGTTGATGTGCCCCATTCATCTTCTCCTTAGGAAATATCCAGGCAAGCTGGTACTTGAAGGAAAGGTCTCTTTACCAGCAAATTGAGTATATTCAGTAACTCATTCCATACCAGTCCCTGATTTTTCCATATTTTTGCCTAGATTTAAGATGACAATTGCATATTTAAATTCTTCATGAAACGAGCTTTCTTTCAAGTACCAACATGCCTATAGTCTTAAGTCAGTGGTTCTGGTACTGCCTGGCAAGTCATGCTGTAGCTGCCGCAAGGGCAGCTGCAGCATGACTTGCCAGGCAGTGCCAGAACCACTGACCAAGGCCTGTGACCACAGTATGGAATGAGTTACAACAATTCAGGGGATCTCAACTTTCGTCGTCATCAGCAGTATTAAGAGAGTTCAGGCTGAGCGTAAAGCTGGTTGTGGTAGATGTGGGTTGTATGGCTGGGCATCAAGCCCGAAGGCAACAAGAAAACCTGGAAGTACACTCTATGTGATAGCCATCTAGTCCTGCCCAGGTGGTCCATTTGAAAGGGAATATTTAAACTTATTTCATTTTGCAACATCCATGATCAGGGAGAAATAGGTACCTTATGAAAGCTCATTTTTAATGAGTAAATGTGCATCTGGGTCTCCAATCAGGGTAAATGCAGGACCGAATCACAAAAATTGGGAGGAATGAGTGCATTGTCTTTTCAAGGTGGACCTCAGCACAAAAGTGGCTGTAACACATTGAAGCACTGCAGGTGTGATGTATCTGGCCAGGCACCAGAGACCGCACCAGTTCTGTTCATTAAAACTGCTAATTAATGAGGGAAGAGCATCACAGCAAGAAAGAAGATTTAGATCTAATAATTCCCGAGTCCATCCTGGGCCTGATTGATAACACCCGAGTCTCCTTGAAGCAGATTGGCTTTTTGTGTAACCTTTGGTTTACCAGTGGTTACTTTTGTCATTCAGTTCCCAATGAATTGTCATCCGCTCGCAATTTTCTTTGCAAACTTAAGAAGAAACTGAACAAATTATAATTTTTCCAGCAAGAAGACAGAGTCAACAAGTTTACTCAGCACTGGTCACAGGAGACTGTTTATTGGCATTCCAGCCATATAAATAAACTTTAATGAGCTAACCTGAACCATTTTGTTTTGGTTGACCTATGAGCGTGCTAGCACTTTAATGAAAGATCTGTTTGTTAGAAATTTGAATCTTGTATTGTTAAAATAATTTAGGTGAGCATGACTTTTGTGCTCACTAGAAGTCAAAGTGTTAAATGCTTGTATTTGACCTGTTGCCAAATGCCACCTGTCTTTTCACATTTGAAACTCACCAAACTATAAAGGTTGGAAAAGTAACAACTTCTCTTATACTTTTGTCTCACAGGGTAAGCCCACTACAGAACATAGAGAACGTTGTTTAGTAAATGATATTGCTAAATATTTGGCAATATCACTAAATATATAATAGTGGAACCTCCTTAATCCGAACACCTTTGTACCCCAGTGAACTGTTCAGATTAATGAAGCATCTGGATTACTGAATCAGTATTACTTGAGATGAATAATTCTGTTCAAGGAGAAGTGTTCAGATTAATGAGATATACGGATTAATGAGGTCCATATTAATGAAGTATATCAGTAAATCATTCAGCGATATTCTAGGATAAGCAAACGCGTCATAAGCCGTTTATCAGCTGTCTGTTGTTGTTATGCAAATAAGCGGGCTTTATGAAAACGTGTCCCACATCACATATATTCCTATGTAAAATTGGACATTTTTATCTTCAATTGTATTGATGTTGTTGATCACAAATCAACAAATAACTCTGAAGGCAGCATCATTATGCCAAATTCTGCCACTCAATAAAATTAAGAGACATTTTGACGATCACAATTCGGGGTTTTGGCGCTGGTTTTTGGCTAATGTTTGTCATGCATTGAGTGGGTATCCACAGACACTAACAGGTAAATTCACCGAGCAATGCCAGCATGTAAAATAGGATTCCCGGATGTGCAGATAGGAGAATTGCCAAATCATTTAATGATATTCCTGAATATGTATGAGTTAGCAATATGGCCCAGTGATAGCTGAATCATTTGACGATACCGCTAAACAACATATTTAGCGATATCGCTAAGTGTATAATTTCCACTTCATATCCTATTTTTGTCCTATGGCTGCCAATTTCGAGGGAAGTGCGATGACTTGTTCTGTCGAGAATTAATCATCTTCTCTGGCATTGTCAATGGGTTTATTATCATGCTGCAAAGACAGTGTATGCTAACTATTAATTTTGTCATCAAACTTAACTGGCGGGCCTACAGGTCCAAATGCTATCTCCTTGTGCACAGGCAGTGTACAATTACCCAGCATGCACTGATTTACTTATTTTTTAGGTATATTGCCAAATCATTAGGTGATATGGCTAGAAACATCTTATTTGGCAGTACATGTATCTCAAAATCATCAGCGATATCGCTAAATCATTTGAGCTTTCTCTAAATCATGTAGGGATATCACTAAATTATCTAGGGATATCACCAAATGAGACCATTTAGAATTATTGCCAAATGAGGTAGTGTCAGAACCACTGCCTTAAGACTATAGACATGTTGGTACTTGAATGAAAGCTTTTTTCATGAAGAATTTAAATCTGCAATTGTCATCATATATCTGGGTAATTATATGGAAAAATCAGGGACTGGTATGGAATTAGTTTATGCCCTGTGAACAATAAACATTTCGCATAAGAATAGTAGATGACAGCTCTTGCGATAGCATAGTATTTTAACATAAGTTTATTAGGAACCATGTTCAAAATAGTTGCTTCAAAGTTCAGTTAAATGTCTGAAATGTGTGAAAATTAATACATGTGAAAATTATAGTGCATTAACAGCAAAAAAAAGGTATGTTATGCCCTGAGATTTTTACTGGGCGTTTTGGTACTTAAATGTCGTTTTTGTGAGGAGTAATTATGAAGCTGTGTTACTATTCTTTGTTTGAATTCTGGGTAGCACAGGTAAAGGCTGAGAACATTATGACAGACTGATATTGCCCAATGAACAGACCCATCTGTGTGCGTTCCTTGCCCGTGGCAGAGCTTTGGAGGCAAGCAATGGTATCAAATATCAAATGAGATAAAAATTTACGAGTTTAAGCATTCCGAGAACTGGAGGGTTAATACGGTGATGATTAAAGGTTTCTTTGTGGTTACCCCCACAGACTGCTTTTGACAAACTGAAGCCGTTCCCACGGCGCCAGGATATCAGTGCTAGGCAGATAGTCTACATCAAGACACTGAAAGAGAAACTACGCAAGAAGGAGCTCCAGAGACGAGCATTTGTGGATCGAGAGCAGATGGTAGGGTCTGATTTGTTTTATTGTCAGAAATTCATGGCCAGAACCTGTCAATATCTTATAGATACATCAAGCTGAAAAGTTGAAAAATGTCTAAAATTTCATTCCTCATTTACACCTGCCACATACATACACACGTACGTACGTACGTACGTACGTACATACATACATACATACATACATGTAGATAGACAGAAAAAAAATTAAATTCTCTGAATAACAATTGTTATCAAATTAATGAGACATATTACCAATTTCCATCTGTGCTCGTACCAAGGATGGAATCAGCACAAACACACAGATATCACTTTGCAGGTTGCTCCAACTTTAAATGATTATATTGATTTTGTATGAAGCTACAAGATGCACATCAAATATGCCATGATATTATGTGATCTTAGAAATTTTTGCCAGGTCAGAGGCGAATGGCTGAAGTAGATTGCTGTATGTTTCTTAATCACTGATACATTTTCCTGTTCAGTTTCGTGAACTAGAACTGACGGCCAGCCACGCGCAGGTCATTGAGTGCGCCACCTCGTATCAGGAAGGTAAATTTTTGCATGTATTTGAAAATGAAAACTCATTTCATGACATAGTTGTGCTTGCTAAAACATTGGCTTCTTCTTCTGTCAAAACTCACTTAACCCTTTCCCCTTTGAAGTTGTCTGGTCAGCAGCTTTCCTTGGGTGGGTGGGTGCTAGGATGTGTCCAACCTACTCCAAGGAGAACTGTTAACCTCAGATTTTTGTTCTGATAAATTTTGATTACAATTCTCAATTTTTTTCTCATTAACAGTCAAATTTATTTAAAAAATTCATAAAAACAGATGACATTTTACCTGCAGCCTTTCTTGGCTAGTTCAGGGGGAAAAGGGGTTAAAGTCATTTTCATTTTGCACATTTTTATTTTGATGCACCCAAACTGTCTTAATTGCAACGTAATATGAAAAAACTTTAATAATTTGATGGAAACATGTTGGTCTGACTTACTAAGTTTATTCTCACCAATTTATTATCATAAAATCACCTTTTATAGTTGTATTCTGACAACAGAGTAAACTTGCAGAAGGTTTTGTTTGGGTACCCAATTCTGTTTGCAACAAAACTTATATTAGACTCTCATTTTCTAGGTCTGAATTCTGATTGGGACATTTATTCAGTGGTGTCTTGGTCTAGTCTGATCACAGCAGATTTTCCGGATTCTTTATTTCCCAGTACAGGAAAATTCAAAACTTTCCTTGCTTGGACAAAATTCACACAGAACTTGTGTTAAACATGTGGATCATGGTAAAAGGTCAACCAAATTTTTTTTCCCATGGTCCCATTCTATAACTAGAGATCAAAATCCACTTTTGCATCTAAATTCTCAACTACTCTGCACTTCCAAAATGTTCATTCTGTTGGGTGCGCTATGATCACAAAATTCACAGCGACTGTCAAGATCATCATTAAGTTTTACTATCTTTTCTGATCTTTACAATCTAATCAGCGAAACTCCGCCAGTCCTCTGTACTATCCCTGACTTAGATATTCATCAAAGCACATTAAAGAATATATACAATATATATATGCGTGTGTGTGTATGAAATAACATTTCTTGCTTTATTCAGTGTTTAGACATGTTCAAATAATTGATCATACAAATTAATTGAATCATACATGTATGACTAAATGCATTTAGCGATATGGTCAAATGCATTTAAATGTACGATTAACGCAGAACTTCATTTGTACTGGAATAAATACAATGACACTGGGTCATGTCCATTATGACATTCATGTATAGCTGCCTCCATTGAACTATTCTTTGTAAGAATGGGGATTTGGTGCAGTTGGTATATGTGTTTCCCATTTTCGGCCAGGTGATTGGGGCTGAAGGTTGCTGGTTTGAGACCCGGCAGTTCGGTGGTCACAAACATATACATTCAAACACATGATCAAATACTCTTAGTCGTATGATAAAACCAGTTTAATCATATGATCAAATGCGTTTGCCCAGATGACTAATGCACTTGATCATATCATTACATGGATTTAATCATAATATTACGTCCAAATATTTAATCATGTGTTCAAATATTTAATTGTGTTCAAATTTAATTGATCGTAAGATGAAATATGTATATTCATGATTAATTGGCTTTAATCATATGACTAAATACAATGTATTTGATCGTGTGCCTAATTGGAGAATAAAACAAGAAACAGCAATCTAAATATATATCTACATAAATACATTTATACACACATGTATATACATAATATATATTTGACATCTGAAATGATACAGTTGTGCCTTTTTGAGAGACCAATCTAGCGAGCAAACACCCGTCTTTTCAGACTGCATTTACCACATGTATGTCTAGTGCTATTTTTTCGTGTTACTAATGACTTCCATCAAAATACCTCCTGCTGTGTGTGATCATACTTAGACCTGTCCTGGGGAGATGTCTTCTAAAGGAGAAACCACTGTACTCGGAAACACTGCAATGGCGTTTATTAAGACCACCATACAGTCACAAGAGATCACGTAGCCAATTAAGGCCATCTTTTTCGAGACGTGTCTTAAAACATTTTTTTTGGTGCTTTCAAAGACCTGCTAAATGAGGTCCTTTCTGGCGTTATCTTGTACACAACCGACTCTGTGTACTGGCCACCCCTCAATACTTGCAATGCCTGTCATGGGAGGTGCTTGTGTTGATCTTGAGTTGGTTGCTCATGTTTGAGTGGCTTTAGTTGTTGATTTTTCGTTTTGTTTCTATTCAGCATGTTCAGAGCCCGTTATTTCGTGTGGAGCTTTGTGTGGAGAAGGTGAGGTTCATGTCTGCCCTCACGGTTTATTGGCCAAATTTACCGTGTTTTTAGCTCTGCTGACCATAGGTTGCAGAGCTTATGCGATCACTCATGTCTGTCCATCTGTCATCCAACTGTAAACTTTTGCTTGTGAACACAATTACAGTAAACATTTTTCATATTGGCCTGATATAACTTTCAGGACTTTATGAACATTTAGGTTGAGTTTGATATTGGTGGTGTCACCTATAATTTATGTAATATTGGACCAAAATAGACAAAAAATTGAGAATGCTGTTTTTTTGAAAAGTTTATCATGAATCATCTCAAAGCTTGGTGTGAATGTTGATCATGCAAAAACACAATGCCTCCAGATTTGGTGGTGCCGCACACAGTATTACAGAAGATATGGACCAAAAGGTGTCGAAAACACATTGAATTAATTATGTTGAAAAAGAATAAGGCTAATGATACCAAATATATCACAGATGTGTATCATATGTGGATATTGTATGTTGCATAATATGAATGACCTTGACCTACTTTCTGAAGGTCATGTAGAGAATACATATCAGAACTATTTTTTGTTATGGTCTGAGCTTGTGCACATGTATCAATATACCATTACAAAAACATTACATAGACTAAAGTCTATGACATGGAGTCATGGTGACATGAAGTGGAACGAGCATTAGAAGTGTAAAAAGTACATTAAATTCATTATTTTGATTATGAATGAAAATTGAGGTGCGACTTGTAAATTTACAATAAATATGCATGGGATCAATGGTCAAATTTATGTAATTTTGAATGACCTTGACCAAAAAGTCAAGGTCATTAAGGATGTAGTAAAGTTCACTGAATTCGACATTTTGAGAAATAAGAGGGCCAGCAATAACAAATGTACTGCAAATGTGTTATATAGTGGAACTAGCATCCTGGGCATTGAAGTACTTACATTAAATTTGTTATTTTTTGTTATAAATTGAGGTGGACCTTTTAAATTTACAGCAAATATGCATTAAGGCCAATGATCAATGTTTTAAAATTTTGAGTAACCTTGACCTAATTTTCAAAGTTATTAAGGATGTAGTAAATGACATCAAATTTAAAAAATCTGTACCAGTATTATATGCAGTTCAATATTGCATGATATGAGTGACCTTAACCTAGTTTGTTAAGGTCAGAAAGGGAATGCAGATCAGGAAATATCATGATGCCCATGATATAAGAAATTGAGATGGAACTGCAAAACTTACACCAAATATGGAATAGCCCAATTGTCAAATTTGGTAATGATATGTTGTGTGACCTTGACCTATTTTGCAAGGTCATTAAACACTTAGAAAATAACACTAAATTCAGTATGTTGAAGAATAAGGGGAGCAATACCAAATGTATCACAAATGTGTTTTATGTGTTTCATATGGACGTTTGATATGGCATCATGGATGACCTTGACTAATTTCTCAAAGGTCATAGAAGGAATGCGGCATTTGTGGAAATTATATTTTTGGTGATGGTCATTAGAATATACATGTCGGCAGAGCATTAGGCCATGGGCCTCTTGTTTATTTCTCTCGTCACAGGCAGCAGCTTTCCTGGGTGCAATTTGGGCATAGTGCACCCAGCATAGAGTGTGACACGGCCAGCTGTGGACCACTGGCTTATTGTGCTTAACCCAAAATAGAATCTCATAGAATTTACAACCTCTTAATTGTGTGCTGGTCATTTTCAATGGGAAAAATTAGCAGCCAATAGATTGGCGTCCCTCAGGGTTACAACCATTGCCTGCCTGGGTGCATGATGCCTGGAAGACACCAATGAGAGCTGCTGAACCAGTGACTCTGGTCAAATGTTTTTGTCTTTGTTTGTATGCTTGATGAACCTCCAGGTAAATGTAATGACCGAGCTAATTGGTACTTAACTTTTGTTATCTTTCACACTTTGTATTGGTTTTGTAGGGAAAGTAACATGTTGGGAGAATTTTTGCTAAGCTTGATATAATATTTTTTCCTCATGTTGGTATGGTAGTCATAGATTTCATTGTAAAGCATGCATGTATTACCAAGAGTATTGTATTGGACGTAATTATTTTCATTAGTTTGAAAAAAAAATATTGAAATTAAAATTTGCTGAAATTTGGGACCAATACATTTTAAAACATCACAGCTGCAACATCATCCAGATGAGGAGAATTTCAAGAAAATAACAAAACAGAAAAAAGGATACTATGGTAGAAGGTACAATACGTGAGCATTAATGCTGTGGGTGAAAGTTCAATGTGTTATTGGGCAGAGGCTTAATGGTTGTTTAGTATAGAGAGAATATGATGTATATGCACCAATGTTAGTTTACATTAAACATTTGGACTGTGGGAGAGACCTGTTCCTACAGGTATCTAATACTTTGTTCTGTCAGCAGCTTCCATACATTTCATTATAATACCCCCCCCCCCCCGCCCCCCATTTCTCAATGACCCAGAATATGCACAAGTAGGGGAAGTATTCTTTGTACCATTAATTGTGCACAAATGGTATTCATGGATTCAAAACATAGGATTTTATTAGCACCTAGTTTCACATTCAAAATTTCCCACTAAATGCCTTGGGTCCTAATTAATAGGAATCATACAGTGTATATTTAAAACAAGGATTGCTGTTGTGGCAGCTGCAGCATGACTTGCCACAGGGCAGCTGCAAAATGCAACAAGCAAAGCCTTTAATTACTGCTGTAGTGTGTTGTGACTTCATCATGGGGCAGTACCCATCTTGCGTTTGTGTTCGTTTGGCAACTGGACATCCAAGCACCTGGGTTTTTTGGGGGGTTTTTTGGTTTTTTTCATGCCAGAAATCATGGCATCCGAGAAATCGTGCAAGCAACATGCAAGAGATGAAGCATTTGTCAATGCTGGCCAGGCTAGCACCTCGAAAGAATGGGCGCTTGGATTGAATGGAAATGCAATATGCTTGAAGTTTATGCTCTGTGCTGGGAAAGATATTGCTTGTTGAGCATGTGGCCAGATTAGAAAGTTTAATGTTGAATATCTTCAAAACTATTATAGTTAGAGATGCCATTCCAACTTCAATTTATCTTCTCCCCAGCATAAGCTGTTGGTGAGACTAAGCACTCACTTTCCATCTGTCCATCCGTCCGTCGACAAAAAAATTTGGAGCGGCATTATTTCACTAACTACAGTGGGTAGGGCTTTCGTACTTGGGTAAATGGTTTATAGTGATGGTCACTACAGATTTGTAACATCACTGTCACACTTCATTGGTTACATCATGCTTGAATGAGCATTGTATAAAAACTTTGGACTGGCTTGAATTATGCTGGCAATGCTATGCTTGCAAACAAAATTGGTAGCATTTAAATTTATGCAAGTTTTGGAAGCACACAGATTTGCTTTGATGCAGATCTTGTCTAGTATCTCAATTTTAGCTCAGCTGACTTGCTAGTCAGGCTGAGCTTATAGGAGGCCGAGTTATCCACCATTTTCAATTCAAGTACTTTCTGTAAATGCACCTTTCCTATTGATTAATATGTAAGTCAATGGACATTCTAATGCTGATTCACATTTTCGACATCTCCAAACCCGCCAGCCAGATTGCCTTCAAACTTGGTGGCAATGTACCTGGGTTGGGTCTCTACCATGTTTGTTCAAATGGTCACGCTGCAGTGATTTTTGGATTTTTTATGCAATTTGACATTCTCTTTTTTAGGCAAATCTTAAAAAATCTGTGCTCTAAAACCACTCGCCCAATTTGATGTCACATAGGAACACTTCCAGGCACTCCTAGTTCTTAATTTGTTCACCAGGTGGCACTGCAATTTTTTCATGACTTTTTTGTACATTTTCACCATTTTCAACTTCTTCTCCTGAACTGTCACTCAGATTGAGCTGAAACTTGGAGGATATGTTTCTTGTAGAAGGGCCAAACATTAAACTGTTTCACTATGTGGCACTACTGTGGATTTCTGATTTTGAACAATCTTTTTAATTGGGGTACTTACCGGTAAATGAACCTTTCCTATTGATTACTATGCAAGTGAATGGGCATTCTAGTGTGCTAATTGACATTTTCGACTTCTCTAAAACGACCATCCAGTTTGACTACAAACATGGTGGCAATGTACTTTGGGTAGGTCTTTACCAATTTGTTCAAATGGTCATGCTTCGGTGATTTTTATATTTTTCATGAATTTGTTAATTTTTGGGGGCAAATCTTGAAAAATCTCTAAAACCACTCACCCAATTGCTTTGATATCACACAGGAATACTCCTTGGGACTCCTAGTTTATAATTTGTTCACCAGGTGGCATTGCAATTTTTAGCTTATCTGACTTGCTAGTCAGGCTAAGCTTTTAAGGTGCTCAGTCATCCGTGTTAGAAATACTTCTAAGTGTCATATGCACTCAGATAAAGCTCAACACAGGTCTATTCAGTTGCTACCTTGATATTGTGGGACAAGCTTAGGTCAGCTGAGTATGGGCTGTTCACGCAGCCCTCCAGTTTTTCTTAGATACTGACGTCACAAGTATTCGGACTACTGTAAATCCCCCTACAATGGGCATTTTGAAAATCATAGATTTAGTTACTTTGACTGTGAAAACTGCAAAAGCAAAATGAAATAATTTACAGTACACAAAGATACTTTGAGCACTGTCAACTTGTATAGCCAGCTGACAATAATGGCTGCCGACTCTTGTGTGTCTTGTAGGATATCTGTGGCTCTGTCATGGGGTACAGAATAATGGCCGTGTCTGTCTCGTCAACTGTGGTGAAGGACTTATGTCTGACCTTGGCATTGAGGTGAGTCCAATACCCCTCTTCTCTATTAAGATATGACTGGGAGACAAAGTTTTAGCATATTTCAACTAGTGCTTCTCAAAATATAAATTATACGTATATCATGGGTGTTGCCCTTTAGAGGTTTTGCTGAGACTAAACATTCAGTATGTTTGAAAAAAATATTGCCTGCGGAGAAAATCTCTGGCGTTGTGGACTTCTTTCTGTGCCCTATGGTGGAACAAAGATCCAAGTTATATCAAAGACACCAACAACATTATCAACACGATAGAGTCAAATTCCCTCCGCTCCCCAAAGGAGCAGTTTTGGCCACTCTGGCTGTTAAATCACTGAACACAAACATACTGACCCAGAGAGGCCTAAGGTCTATTGCCAGGGCACTGGTACATAACAGACCCAGATGAAAAACCAGTCATAGATGATATCACTCTAGCTTTTAATTAAGACTGGTTTTATCCTGCAACAATTTTGAATCTAATGATGAACACTACCTCCAAACTAGTGGAACCACCATATGGGGAAAAGAGTGCTTGGCCCCCCTCATGTGTAAATATATTCATGACAGAATTAGAGCTAGGAGAACCATCTTCTTTCATATCCACTGAAACTACCTGCATGCCTGGTTCAGATTCATTTATGTAAGTTTGCATCTGGACTCGGAGAGAAACTGAACTCCATAAATTTACACATCGCAGTTGATTGCCACGACACAGTCAAATTTACAATGAACTTGTCAGTTGTCAAAAGTCTGTTTCTGGACACTTTGGTCCAGTTTAGCACTGACAACAAACGGTACACCTCTTACAAGTTTGTAGACCAAGCCGACAGATACACACATGTACTCATTTTTATACACCCACACAACTAAGCAACTCAACACAGAGCTGATTGATATATGTCCAAGACCACATGACCAAGGAAAATATTTTATTAAGCCATCAATTTAGATGACTATGGATGAAACCCTTAAAATGACAAAATTCTGACTAGAACTACCACTACGTACTAGCAAGTGCAGTGGTGAAGCAGCAGAAATACGTTGATTTTATGGGGTGAAACAGGCCCCAGATCTTCCAGGTAAAAAAGCATAGGAACAGTCTCCCACATTAAACCCCCCCCCCAAATCTAATTAGGACCTAAACGTAGTACGTCTAGTCATGTTATTTATAATTGGCCTCACAGCACCTATAATACATGATAAAATAGTACATAATTGACTCAAAATTGATGTCAAAAAAAAAAAAAAAAAGCTCATCCAGTATCTACTCCAATAAAGTATAAGAAAGGATGCAAAACAAAAGTCCAGAATCCCAGTGGCCCAGGGAAAAAGTAAAACCACCATTTCATAATGAGTGCAACCACTCTAGGTGGTCAAAAAAAAGACACAGTACCCCACTTCAGTGGGTACAAACACATCGTAAAATTTGTGGTCAAAGTTCCTCCTTTAGCCATACTGCCAGTACCAAAATGAGGCACATGCTATATACTAAATTAGTACGTACACTGTATATACAGCCACAACAGTGGCCCAAAGTCGCACTCGATATGGTACCGTCTGTAAAACTCCCAGTCCTGCACACAGGACCATTTCCCAACTGGCACAAGTCAATAACCAGGGTTTTAGATTTATTTTTCTCACTCTAATGAATTTTAACCAATTAAAGCACAGCGTGGGACTGCTACATGAACATTCAACGCTGGAATCTCCTACCGGGGACCCCTGGCATTGTTCCCCGACCTCTTGGGTTTGTGAACACACCTTTGCTCACAGGGAATCTTCATATGACATCATAATTAAAACATGACATGGAGTGACATGTGCCAATCTTGACATAATACCCTGTACCACATCACCATAGACAGGTGCACTGTATTTTAAATAAGCAAGCCTGTGCAATGACGTAGGCCTAGTTTACATAGGAACATCAAATGTTACACCTCAGCATGAATTCCAGTTGCATTCTGTGGTTTGACAGTTCCTGATGTTACCCCACTAGGGCGAAACTGGTCAAACTTTTATAAGCCGTTTTACCCTTTTTTGGATGTCAGGCCCCTGTCTAGTTTCTCACGTTTGAAGGAAAGTGAAATAAAACTGTTTTATAAATGTCTTTTTTTTTTTTTTATAGTAATTTTGTTTCAGCAGTGACTTATATATACCATGTACAACAAAAAGAGCAACATTTCATAATACATGAATGAGGCTGTTTAAGATATGACATAGTCTGCAACAGCCAGAATGGACCATATTAACTAGTACTGTTGGTAGCCGCTAAAGTGCCAGGGTCATTTCCCGGTGCACCTTGCGGCAGGTTAGGTCGTTTCAATATAGCAGCCATATTGCGCCATAGTTAAAGTACAGGGAAATGACATCGCAAAGTTGATCATTATTTTCCAACTTACTACGGAAGTATTTACAAGCTACAATGACAGTCTACAATTGTAAAGTTCCTGACTCTGAGCCAGACACAAGAAAACTGGGTAAATTGGATAAATACCCCTGGATGCAAGTGGTAAGCTAAATTCCACAGTTTTCCTCCAAAGAAACATAGAAATGACGGGAGTGGTTCAATATGGTGAAAAGACCAGTATATTATGAACCCCCAGGCAAATTTGACAGAATTTGTTCAAGACATTTTGTTGAGGGTAAAGGTCCGACACCAGAGCACCCAGTGCCCACGTAATTTCCCTATAACAACTGGATGATTGCAGAAAACAACTCACAACAAACCGATGGCAGAACCGTGTGAGACGGCCGAGGATCGAGTGACCTAACCAGCAATGGAGAAAAGCCCGTTGCCAAGTAGAAAGTGGGGGTCCGATCGCTGCGTTGCAGCGGTAGCTCACAGTACTAGCTAATTTGGACCAAAGCTGTTATTGTGCCGTGACATGAATATTTTGTGAACATTACTATGACGGAAAAGTTAAATGGCATTGGACTTAATATTTTGATGGTACATGTGCATCAGTTGTTTCTAATTAATGCACAGATCAGTAAAGGTAATGTGTTTTGCTGCCACAGCTGGACTCTCGCATCATGTGTGTGGCCAGTTTGAATGAGGACATCTTGTTGCTGGGAACCTTGTCAGGGGACCTCCATGCCTTCAACACCAAAACCAGGTACATCTTCTACAAGTCTATCAGTCACATAAACTGACATAATCTGGCGATTTTTATACTGCAAATTTAAAATTAGGTACACTTTGGTGCATATATAATGGCTTGTGGTTTGGTACAGAGTTTATTTTGTGCATATTAGACTGTACTCGTCACACAGTACAAAACCTTGAAAGTGAACAATTGGTCAAGGGGTGTAACAGGTGCTGCCATCTAGTGTTGGATGCACACACTACACAGTTGCACTCCTGCTGCAAGTCTGTTGGTCCACAATTACAAGCATGACAACTTTCATTATCAAATAACAGTGTAAGGTCTTCTGTTTAGTTTGAGTTCACCTTTTTGCTTTTTTTATTTCAATGAGGTGCATGTCAGTAGTCTTCCCTGTCGTGCTGTGTAGGTAATGGAAGTACCATGTACAGTGTATGTGGACATTTTTACAACTGTTGCATGTTAAGGAATGGAATCTAAAACAAAAAATTCTACTTGCAGTTTTAAAACAAGCACACACACAGACACTCTTTTTTAGCTCAGCTGACTTGTCAGTCAGCTGAGCTTGTAGGTTGGTTGCTCAAATGGTCATGCTCCAGTAATTTTTGGATTTTTAATGATTTTTTTTAATCACGCTTCAGAAAATCTCTAGAAATCTCTGCTACAGACCCTTAGACCAGGGACCTGTTATAGATGGACTACCAACGGGAGCGCTAATCCCTTTAGTGGTCAACTGGGCGGGACGACTACAAAGCGTGTTCACTAGCGCCGCTCAAGTTAATCCCCCCTGTTCAGTCCATTTGTTGTTCCATCTATGTTTCCGCGTTTGGTTGTATCGGGTTACATACACCAGGCTTACATCGGGTGTGCTATTGTACCAAGTTCAAAAACGGAGAGTTTTATGCATGCGCAACCAGTCTCATCGTTTGAATCAGAACCGTGCGAGTCCATCGATGTGTTTTTCGTTGAAATCGGGTGATAAAAGGGCTAGTTTTTGCATTTTTTCTGTCCAAAATGATGCAAAGTTAGACAACTTGCGTGCGTAATAACTCCTTACGCCGTAATCAGCAATAAAAAATGTAGTTTTAGATGGTTAGTGTATGCCATTAGAATCATAATGGTGGTTTCATTTCTTGTAGCTGAGTCCGGCGTAACGCTACATTTTGACTTTAAAATGTGGAACACGGTGAAAACTTTTGCTAATTCCAGTCGGTGACGCGATTATTCTCGCCTTTCATCGCGTGACCTGGCCCACAAGACTGCCAGCGGCCAGCGTGGACCGTGGAGTTGTGTTTGTTCAGCACTGAAGGTGCTCGCTCAAACACCCGATCACTTGAGCAGCGGCAACATAGATGGTACAAAGGGGGCCCCGCCGTTGGTAGTCCATCTATAACACGTCCCTGCTTAGACCATAATTTGTTCTACAGGTGGTGCTGCAATTTTTTTCTTTTTCTTTTCTCATCCTTTTTTTTTTTTTTTTTACAAATTTTTGTGTGCTAAATCTATTTACAACTTCTCCAAAACTGTCATTCAGATTGTACTGAAACTTGGTAGAAATGTAGCTTGTGGAAGGGTGAAAGTGAGTCATACACTGGGTGATGATATTGCACATCCCTGATTTTTAACAAATTTTTCAACTTGGGTGCATATACTTTTCTTTTAATACATACATTCCTATTGATTACGATGTAAGTCAATGGACATTGCAGTGGTAAGTCACATGTTCAGCTTCTCCAAAACTGTCTGCCAGATCCACTTATTGTGTTCAAACTTTTGTCCCTGAAAACTTTATATAGATAGCTTGGGAATTTTTCTCTATAAAGAATTCAGGAGATATCGAATTTCAAAGTACTGTACCATAATATGGTAGATATGGGTGATAAATGTCAAAATTGGACCCCTCCGGAAAATGGGAACTTGCATTTTCAACATGTACTGTGTTATCATTTTATTTATATGGAGAGATTCTCCACATCTTTGCAATTTAAAAGATATGCAGTTTAAATATGTAAGAAAAGAAATAAAGAGAGGAGACTGATTTAAATTGGTACTTTTTACAACTCTCGTGTATAAACGTTTAATTTGTGTCTATGGTTACCATCTGATACCATAAAAAGTATATATTTTCTGAATGAAAACACATTTAGTTTGACATTGGCACTGAATATAGAATTTAGTATAGTATTTTGATGTACTTAAATTGTAATTAAGTCTTAAATTTCATGCAATATTTAAGAATTTAGCACTAAAATAGCATTTTAAACAAGAGGATCGTGATTATCCTGTGCTCTGCTGACAGGAATAAGGTTTTACAGTATTACAACACATGCTCTGTAGTCTGTATAGCTATATACATGTACAGTGGTAGCAAAGTTGGATATACAATTCATAAAAAAAATAGAAAAATTGCAGCACCACCTGGTGGCCAAAAAAAGAAATAGGTGACCCTGTGTGTGACATCAAAGCAATTGGCCAAGCAGTTCTTGAGATGAAGAATTTTTTCTTTTTTGATAAAATTATTGCATCATCATCTCCTTTACAAACTTGGCAAAGGTCCACCTCGGGAACAGCCAATGCAACGTCAAAATATTCCAAGCACCGCTTTTCAGAAGTCAAAAATGTAAATACAATAGCCATATATACTATACAGTGGTAACACTTACCTGGGGTGACAAAGTTTGATTCCCTTAACTTTGTCAAAAATTAACAATTCTGTTCAGCCGTTTTGGAGAAGTCAAAAATAGCCTTACCACACAAAAATTCATTTAAAAAAATAAGAAAAAATTGTTGTGCCACCTGGTAGCCAAAACAGGTACTAGGGGACTCTATGTGTAATATCAAAGCGTTTGGCCAAGTAGTTCTTGAGATGGAGAAATTTTAATTTTTTTCCAAAAAATCAAATAAAAAAATTCATAAGAAATATAAACATTATTGCATCATCATCTCCTGTGCAAAATCAAAACATTCCAAGCACTGCTTTTTGAGAAGTCAAAAATGTAAATACAATAGCCATATATACTATACAGTGCAAATGTAAAAAGTCAGCAGAGCTAAAGATAAAAATCAGATTTAGTCTATAGAATCAAATGAAAGGACACATAGGGCTCCCCAAAACTGTATTTTACTTTTTTTGAAAACGGGCTTCATTCTAATTTTATGGCTGTTTATTTTATTGTATTTTTTTATTTTATTTAATTTAAACATCCTGTAAATTTGGAACTAAAACCTTTATTCAAAATTTAAATCTTGTGTTACTAATTTCAAGGTCAGCTCAGCATGGGCAGTTTACACAGCCCTCTTGTGCTTTATTTGTTGAAAAAAATCTCTTTAAAAATCTTCTGTAAAGCAGCTTGGCCAATTGCTTCAAATTTGTACAAGAACACTTTTGGGTACCCCTACACCTGTAGATGAGTGTGGAACTTATCATGGGTTGAATGTCAAGGTCAGCTGAGCACAGGCTGTTCACACAGCCTCGTTTGACCCCTCTATTGTTCTCTTGATCACTCCCTGCCACTCGTACTACTCAAAAGATGATAAATTCATGCACATATTTAAATTTTTCACGATTACATGTGTATTTATTGCAAAAATAGTGTTATAATCTTCGAAAACACGGGTCTGAACTTGACCGTCCCACAGTGAAAGTTTTCAAGTGCACAGGTGCTCCATGGGAATAATAGGGCCATTTTTTCCTTGCAGACAGCAGCTATGGCATGTGGGCCTCCATGACACAGTACTGAGTATATGCTGCCACCTGGAGGAGCAATCCAACCGAGTGTTTGCTGCACTGGCTGATGGGACTGTTGCAATATTGGAGGTAAACCGTAACGATTGTCAACATCTGGCTTGTACACAAATAGAAACTGGATCACAGTAGCCAAGTAAACAAAACCCAGGGAAATAGACATGTAAGCACTCATACTGAGAGGTATGTAGTGTATCCATTTTGACAGATATGCTTCTCAGGATACGAGAGTCATATGTTTTCTTTGCTTTACATTGAAAGGAAGGCTAAAGTAGGTTGAAGAGAAAAAGACCAGACAAGACCAGTAGTGGATAGACCTAACACAGGGAAAAGCAAAAAAAAATAAAAATAAATAAATAAATAAAGTGGGTTGAAGACTGGTCTTCTATTGTTACCACTGTTGCATATTAAAGCCTAACAATTTTGGATATTAAGCTGAATGACACTTGTGTGTAATAATTGGGCACGTTTGCATACATGCCTAATCACTTACTTCCCCAATTTTTGGTAGGAATATGTGTCTGGTCCTTTTGCCAACCCCTCCTTCTTCAGGGCACTTTTTCCCAAAGTGATACCTTTGCCAGGGCAATCTAACAACTCAATCAGGAGGTAGATGCAATGTACTTGCTGCTTGGAAACTGTGGATTTCATATATTTTATGTTTGGAAAGAGCGAGACTCAAACTTGCAACCTTTGGCACCAGTTGCCTGCCTGAAATATATATATACATGTATATATTAGCTCTGCTGACTTGCTAGTCAGCAGAGCTTATGAAATCCATTTGCATTTGTTGTCTGTGTACGTTAAAGTTTTACATTTCCAGCTTGTTCTCAAAAGCCATGACATGATGGAATGTTTTGAGATTTTCTTTTTTTTTGTAATGATTTTTTCTTCTTTTTTTTTAAACAAAGGTTCTTCTCAAGAACTACTTGACCAATTGCTTTGGTGTTGCATACACAGTTACCTGGGGTTACATTGTTTACGTTTTGACTGCCAGGTGGCACTATGATTATTTTGGAAAGGGGGGGGGTGTAATTTCTTGTGTGTAAAGGATATTTTTTACTTTTTCTCCACAACGGCTAAACAGAATTGCATGATATTTTAAAAGACTACAATCTGACCAAAGGCTATGAAAGTTTACAAAAATGATGTGGATAATTATGTACATTTTTAAGTATCTTAAAATGTGAAGAATTTTATTATCCATGGCTACAGAAATAAACCAACTACATGTAGTTATCCTCATGGAAAGTGGGGAGCTTTAACAATGTCACTGGAAGAGCTAGAATATAAAATATATTTTTCATCACTGTTTTCAAGGTAGTGTCCGATCTTCAGCGACATTTTTGAGAAAAAAGAAAAAAAAACACTTTGAGATCTTTCCCTCCTCTAAAGTTAGAAGAGTGATGACACCTACTGTGTTCAAAAGTCTATTACATGTATATGTAGTTTCATCTCCTTCAGTTCATCACACAGAGTGTTCAGAAATCAAGGGATTGTGTCATAGGTTGTTTGAAAATTTCAGATGAACTTTTTAAAGGGTTGCTAACATTATTGTACATGTATTTCAAAGTGAAAGCTTGTTTCAAAAAATGTATTAAGTTTATTTTTATATTTTCAGCAGAAATGCATGTTTTATCATGTGCAATGATGTAAGCTTCTGAGGCAGACATAAATAGGTCTAAGGTAGAAAGACTGAGTTCAGTTGTCTTGTTTCATGACACTTAAATTTTCCAAAGGTCTGATTCAGAATGGAAAGAGCTAGGCATCTTCAGAAAAAAAAACTTTATAACTGTCAACCTCGGTCAGTTTTCTTTCTACCTGAAAAGAGTCAGTTCTTGTGATAATGCAGAGAAAGAAGAAAAGCTTAAATTCCTTGTTCCAATGTTACAGGATGTGAATATATATGAGCCGCGGGAAGACCCGTTCTATATTCCTGTAGGTCGGTCCCCAGTCACTTCTGTCATCCTGATAGAACAGCAGCTGTGGGCCGCCTCAGGCAACACTGTCCATATCTTTTATGCGGAGTAAGTATTTCTACCGCCTTTTTTTTTTTTTTTTTTTTTTGGGGGGGGGGGGTTCTCTGAAAACATTATATGTGGAAAAATTGTGCTGTTGTTTACTTTTGCACACATACAATCACATTAAAATTGAAACTTGTTGAAACTGTTTGTCACATATCACTCTGCAAGAGATACCAGCCTCAAATGATATGTACAGATAACTACCAGTACCCAAGGTGCAATCATGCATTTACTTTAAAAAAAAATAATAAAAGAAACAAAATTTCAATAAATGATTAAATGATCAGGCAAGCAAGAAACAATATAAACAGTGAATAATTTGATAGAGGGAACAATAGTCTACCATGATTTTTCAAGATGAGTCAATATATGTACTAAACATAGCAAGGCCACTTGTATGATTAAACCAACGAAGAATATACATGCATGTTGTTAAATTGTACAAGTATGTAAGATTAATGATGTATTCCAGGACCTTGGATCCCATGGACAGTTTTATGGTTTCTACAAACCCATTTGATCATATCCTAACTCTCTCCTTTGGGGAGCATGGAGTGTGGATTGCTGTCAAGGGATCCTCCGTTATTGAGCTGTGGGACCGCAAACTCCTGACATGCAAGATGCTGTATGACACCAAGGGTAACAAGTATCCCAACCTCAGGCGGGTAAGACACAAACCTACATCATCCACATCCCATGATGCTTTGGAACTGTTGAAATCGACGAGAGTTCATATGGGGAAATTGAAATCAATAGAGTTGATATCTGGAATGATTAAAATCAGAAAAACGAAATTAAAGTGAATGAAGCTGTTGAACAATTGTACCAGTGAAATTATCAAAAAAATGGCAAGTATTTTGTTTCCATTGTGAAAATTAAATGCTAATAAGGAGGGTCCCTGCAAAGGATAAAAACATTATGGAAGATAGGAGCAGGTGGCACTGCTGCATGTCAGATAGGATGAAGTGACACTTGTGTATATGTGTATCAGACAGGACGTAGCACAACAATGTATTGGATCAACAATGGCTGTATGTTGTGTGGGAATTTTGGGCTGCTGTTAAACAAAACAAAGAACAATTTGTTGTTTCTGTATGGGATAGGGATATTAGAATCACATTGTGTATACAGACATCTGAACTAGAGGACTGTGACAGTCCTGTGCTGAGTTGACCTTGCATACAGTGACTGAAGTGGCCTTGTGACCTTTAAAATAATATCAAGGTCACTTTTCTGTCAGACGGTCATCAGTGTTTGCAATATTGAAAGGCTTCACTCACTCACAGTGTTGGAGTCATCATTTTTGATGAAAAGTGACGGGATCCACGATTACCAAGATACAAGCCAACATAAATGCTCATGAACTTTCAAGGTAACTAACTCAAAGTGAAAATTAACAACATCACAAGAAACCCCATAATTTCTTATTAGTATTTAATAGTTGCCATCTGCCTTGCATACTCTATTACATAGACATAAGCCAGTATATTACAGTTTCTGCTATTCAAACAGTAATGTTGAATGGTTACAGGTACATGTACCCTCACCAATAATTTCATATTTCAATAATTCATTAAAAAACAGGAAATGCCAGCAGCACCCTGTAGTGAACAACATAATACAGAGTGAGTCAAGGTACATTCCTAACTGAGTTTGGTAGAGCATCGTACATACAATATGAGTCAAAAATAGTAAAAAAGCTTAAAAATTCTCACACAATACTAAAAAAGTTAAAGCACTACCTGTCAAATAAATTAACATCTAGGGGACTCCAGATGTGTTCCTGTACAAGGTCACTCAAAGTCAAAATGAAGAACACCACAAGAAACCCCACAGTTTCTTATTATTTGGTATCATTCACCTGATTCTTTATCAATATTTGGTGTCATTCACCTTATTCTTTATCAATATTTGGTGTTATTCACCTTATTCTTTGTCAACATATTGAATTAAGTGTCTTTTTCTAAAGTGTTTAATGACCTTGAAAAGTAGGTCAGGATCAAAGCAATTGGCTGAACACCCTTCACGATTTTCTGTATACTCTACAAAACAAGAGGCCCATGGACCTAATGCTCTGCTGACAACCATCACCAAAAATCATTTCCTGAAATGCATCCCCTCTATGTCCTGGAGAAATTAGTCAAGTTATCTATATAATGCAATATCAAACTTCCAAGTGGTACACATTTGTGATGCATTTGACATCATTCCTCTTATTCTTTATCAACATATTGAATTTAGTGTCCTATTTAAAGTGCTTAATGACCTTGAGAAATTAGGTCAAGGTCACAGAACATGCTACAAAATTTGACTGTTGGGCTCATGCATATTTGTGCAGTTCCTTTCTCAATTTATCAGCATGATAATGAATTTAAGGTGTTTTGATACTCCCTGATGTTAGTTCGAATGATTATCATCAGTGGCAACTTCTTATATAAGAAATTTTTGCCTGTATAATGTTCCTGTAATGGTATATGAATGTATGAACACAAGATGATATGTTAATTACCATCACCAAAAAGTAATTTTCTGAAATACTTGCCTTTTGTGACCTTGAGAAAGTAGGTCAAGGTCATCCATATGTCCATATCGAAGCTCCATGTATGATAAACATTTGGGCATATTTCATATTGTTAGCCTTGTTCCTTTTCAACATGTTATGTTTTATTTAGTTTCCTTTTCTACAGCGCTTTATAACATTGTAAAATATGTAAAGGTCATTCATAGTTTTGTAAAATTTGATTATTGACCTAACGCATTATTGGTGTAAATTTGAAGTTATGTTTCAATTTATTATCACAAAATGAATTTAATGTGTTTTTGATACTGATGACAGTTCCAATTAACACCACCAGTGGTGCCACCATGACTTCACATGAAATAAGAATCTTGTCTGTAGAATGTTCCTGTAATGGTACACACAGAGTTGTAGAGTTCATGTGTATTAACCATCATAGAAAATTCTTTCAATGAAATGCATTAGCTCCATGACCTTGAGAAAGTAGGTCAAGGTCATTCAGATTATGCAGTGTCATCATTCTACATATGACACACATTTGTGATAAATTTAGTACCATTAGCTTTATTGTTTCTCAAAATACTAAATTTAATGTCCTTTAATATGTCCTTAGTGACTGTGTAAAATGGGTCAAGGTCACACAAAATTTCACAAAATTTGACTTGGTCTTATGCACATTTGGTGTAAATTTTTGTAGTTCTGTCTCAATTTATTAGCACAATGCTACACTTAATGTATTTTAGATACCCATGATATTAGTTTTAATAATTACCGGTATCATCAGTAGCACCCCCAAGACTCCCTATCTCATAGACCTATGTCCATGCAACATTCCTACACTGGTATATGGATGTGTGTCCACACATTCAGATGTAATGACCAAGAAAATAATTTCCTAAAATGTATTTCTACTGTGACCTTGAAAAAGCAGGCCAAGGTCACCCCATATTATAATATTGAACTTTCACACATGATACACATTAATTTTGTTGTACATTTGGTGAAATTAGCCTTATAATTTTTCAAGATAATCAATTTCATAAATTTTAACAAAGAATCTCAAATTTTCCATTCACCTATAGGTGGCACCACTGGGACCGTTCAGGCTATACATAATTGCCTCCAGAATATTTCCACCAAATTTCATAAGGATCCATGATAAGGATAAGGATCCAAATCAAACACACCACAGCATTTTCAATTTTTCTTTCTTTTTTTTTCTTTTCTGTTTCACTTCTTGGCCCGTGTACTATGTAATCCACTAGGTGGCACCACTAACAAAAGGAACCTAGATTTTCATGCATACAGTATGTCCAAAAAATTTCAAGAGGCTAACTTAAAAATTGTGGACACTATCATGTTGACAAGGAAATGTTTATGGATGGACAGACATGAATGATTGCATAAGCTCTGTGACCTATAGTCAGCAGAGCTTAGAAAAGAGAAAAGAGTAAAATGATTAAGAAATCATTGAAAAGGAAAATCAACTTGATCAAGACCATTTGAATAACGCGATAGAGACCCACTTATGCACATTAAGTTTGAAAGGAATCAGGCTGACAGTTTTGAAAAAATCAAAAACATAAATTACCATTCCAGTCCCCATTGACTCACATAGTAATCAATAGGAATGTATACATCAACCAACATGTACATTAATTAAATTAATTAAAAATTCACATTATCACCACCTACTTAACAAGTTTACTTGACCCTTGCACAAGGTACATTCCCACCAAGTTCCAGCACAATATGAGGGGTGGTTCTGATGTTGAAAACAGGCTTCAATATACAAAAATGCATACAAAACTGACAAAAAAACAAAAACAAAAACAAAAACAAAAAACAAAAAACAAAGCACCACCTCTTGAACAAATTAAGTTTTAGAGATCCCCAAAAGTGTCCCTATGCAATTTTGAAGCAATTGGCCAAACAGTTTTGGAGAAGATATTTTAAGGTTTTGCCAATAAAGTATCAAAAAGAATTCATTAATGTTTTTTTAAAAATCACCAGAGCATGACCATTTGAACAGACTTGATAAAGACTTACTCAAGGTAGATCCCCACCACTTTAAAGAGGGTCTGACTAATGTTGTTGGAGTAGTCAAAAATATGAAATGTGAATGGACAATGACAGGTGCTTGACAATGGACGCTAGACTGACTTTCCCATAAGCCCCGCTGAACTAGAAATTGCATTGTAATTTCAGGATGATGAAAGCACCCTGAATATGGCCCGCATCACCTCTGTGCTGCCTTTCAACAGTGCTATCTGGATTGGAACTGGAGATGGAAACCTGATCATGTACGACGTGATGGAGAGGCCCTGCAGTGCCCAGGCTGTAGATTTATCCCCAGCCAGCAATAGCCAGCCCAACTCTCCCTACATGAAACACAAGAAACACTCCCACAAACCCAACACTGTGGACAACATTGAAGAGAAAGTCCATGAGCTGTACTTCCAAAGACTCCAGGAGCAGCTGGCTGCAGCCAGAGCGGGTCAACAAGGAACCACTGACCCCTCTGAACCACCCGTCTCTGTCTCCATGACCATTGGTTCCTCAGCCAACTCTAGTGCAGTGTCATCCAAGGCTGGCACTCCTGTGTCTGAAGGGGTTACCATGGAAGCGTCTTTGATTGAGGACAGTAAAAGAACAAGAAGTGAAGCAAGAGTGAAGAAGGATGCAGGGAAAGTCAGCAACAGAAAAACCAAAGACCAATCGTCGACAAAGTCGGCCAAAGAGAAAAAGAAAAGAAGGCCAAAACGAGAACAAGCAGTTGACATGAAGGAACAGCAGACAGGACTGCAGGATGGAGTGTTGAGGAGGAACATCTCGGAAGATCACCGATCAGGAAAGGTCAGGCATAAGGCATCAGAAGTCATTTCAAAAGTCGGTACAACTCATCGTGGTACAAGTGCACACAGTGCCAAAATTTCTGAGCAGGAAATTTCTGAAAATGACGTTGAGCATGTGGAGACAGGTACCAGGACAACAGGTTCCATTCACAGAGAAGAGGAAAAAACTAGTCTGAATATCATGGAGGCAGACCACACCCCCATACGGAAAAAGAAACCAAGAGAAAAATCATCTGGAGATGCCAGAGAGGGGGCAGAAGCTGTGCCTAAACAAAGATCAAAACAAAGAAATACACATGAGAGAAGTGACGGGGAGCCGCTAAAGACAAAGAAAGAGTCCACAGTGGTAAATATCAAGAAGTCTGCAGACTTGTGTGAAGTTGCCAAAATAGATAGAGCTTTGAGCGGAGATGAAGCGCAGGAGGACAAGTTTTCATTGGTTAAAGCAATTCATGAAAGGGAAATCAGCTTACAAAATAAAATGTTTGGCAAATGTGGAGATGGGGACATGCCACGTAAGGTAGATATCAACCCTATAACAAAACCTACAGGCGACGCTTGCCACAAGGCACTCAAAACTGGTGGCATGTCAGAAGGAAGATCTAGACGACAACAAATTGAGACCCTTGATCGCAGACACAGTTTGGAGGAGCAAGGGGATTCCATAAGTCTTTCAAAGGGTAGGCAGCATAGAAGAGTAAAATCACTGGACTTCACAGAGAACCTGCCTTCTGCCATAGATGCAAGTGACTCTGCGCTGTTTCCAATTTGTGACAGGAGGATCTCAGAAAGAGAAGGCTGGGATGAGCAGACATATGTTACATCCAATGTGGATGCCAAGAAAGAAAGACATTCAAGCACTTGGAATAAGGCTTTTTCAGAAGAGCTCAGTAAAGATGCTTTGGACCGTGAGCTACCTGGCTGGATGTTGAAAAAGCAGAGGCTTGCATCAAAGTATTTGAGAAGAACTTGTTCTGAGGACATGAACAGGTTTGTGATGGATGACCCCTCTGACGGGATGCCTCCAAAGTGGACGCACCGAAGAACCAGTTCATTGCCAAAGACCATGTATCGAAACATTGCGAGGGACAATGGTGTTCCACAAGAAAGAAAACTAAGTCCTAAAGTCAGGGAGAAGAAAGCAAACAAAAAACTGTCAAAGAAACAGAGATCTTGGGATGAGGAGCATCCTAGAAAAAGCGAGGCCTTGCTCCGTATGAAACAGCTTCATTTCAGTGAAGCTAACATTAGCGATCTTCAGTATGAAGACGACCCACTTGTATATACACCTTGGTTGATGAACGGGGATCTCTCAGTATCAGAAATGGTGCTCTTCCGCAAAGAACAAAGTGTCATGGATAGTGATTCCTTCGACTCCGAGGACAAATTTTCACAAAGCATGGAAGTGTTGAACAAAAGTGATAGTGAGAATACATATGATATTCTGGACAGTAAAGTGAAACATGGGAGTGGAGGCAGCTCTTTGGGCAGTAACTCCTCCCTTTATGATTCATGTACTGAAGGCATGGACAGGAACGGTGCTGATGCTAGCAAAGTTGATAGCCAGGAAAAAACAGAGCATAGAATTTCAGGTGTGAATGGACTAAATTTGCCACCATTTTTCCTGAAAGGGGACGAGAAAGGAGGCGTTTTGCCACCTGTGGAGAGCTTGGTCACAGCAGAGCCAGAGGTGGCTTCCCAGGAGGTCTATACACAGCTGTTGAGTCCAATATCGGAGACTACAGAAGATCCGTCTGCTGTGAATGGAAGCCTGGCCGATGAAGAGTCTGATGGTTCAAGCGGTGCCGCTGGGTATTCCCACACTGCTGTTCATGTTGGCCAAAGTCACACAAATACACTGAGCAGTTCCGAGGCCAATATCCCCCCTCGCCTCAGTCCCATCTCTGAGGGTACAGAAGCAAACAGCCTTGGAGATCTCTCAGACATTGGTACCCGTAGTCGTTCTAACACCGTAGGTAAGGACAGTGACCTGGCTTTACGAAACCTCAACAACTGGGGTTCTGTTCCATGTGTGCCAGTGGTCATCAATGTTGAAGAGAAGCTGTCTCCCAAAGACAAGAGTAAAAGCTGCGATATCAGTAAAGTGGGCAAAGGCAAGTCCCGAAAACTTAAGCGGACAGACTACAACACTATCAGTGGTGACCTCATCCTGCCGGCCCATGACCAGTGGTCTAGTTGTGATGACATCCCCGCAGACATTGAGTTACCAGTTGGACAAGAAGGACACCTGAAGCCCAGACACAAGCAGAGTAAAACTGCAAGCAATACATCAATCAACAGCCTGAGTGAAGTTCCATACTCCTTTGAGCTCAGCCTCCAGGCTAAGATCAAGATTGCGGATAAACCGATCCGATGTCTTGTTAAAACCAGGTAAGATAATGACTGAAGTCTTGTTAAAACCAGGTAAGATAATGACTGAAAGTTTATAAATACCATTTGTGCCTCAAATTGATCAAAAGTGCCCATGTACATACTAAATATTGATTTTTCTTTATCTCACATTCTTGTTTATCATGAAGATCGTAACTCTTTGCAAGCTACTAACAGCATATGCTTTGCTATCCATTTGGGGTCCTAGAACACCAGCTGCAGCAAACGATGTGCTCAATAAATCTTGCAAAAAGCAGATTTATTCTGCAGTGATGTTTGAAACAACTGTGACTAAGTGTGATCTACATTTACACCATAATCTTGTTATCTTGCTTATTTCACGTGCTATTTATGTCTCCCGGTGGAAGCCGGGGGACATATTGGTTTAGTGCCCGTTTCTTCCGCTTCTTCTTCTTCTTCTTCTTCTTGTTGTTCAGGTTCTTCAACACTTGGTTTCCGTGCGATAAATCTTGAAGGACTTGACAGAATTTGTTGAAACTTGGTAGGATTATGTATCTAGGCAAGACCTAGGTTGGGATTGTATTTGGGTGACCTTGACCTAATTTTCAAGGTCACAGGGTCACTTATGTGAAATTGGTTTCCATTCGATAAGTCATGAAGAAGTTGATGGAATTTGATGAAACTTGGTAGGATCATGTATCTAGGCAAGACCTAGGTTGGGATTGTATTTGGATGACCTTGAGCGAATTCTCAAGGTCACAGGGTCACTTATGGGAAATTGGTTTCCGTGCGATAAGTCTTGAAGAACTTGATGGAATTTGATGAAACTTGGCAGGATTATGTATCTAGGCAAGACCTAGGTTGGGATTGTATTTGGGTGACCTTGACCTAATTTTCAAGGTCACAGGGTTACCTATGTGAAACTGGTTTCCGTGCGATTAGTCATGAAAAACTTGATGGAATTTGATGAAACTTGGCAGGATTATGTATCTAGGCAAGACCTAGGTTGGGATTGTATTTGGGTGACCTTGACCTAATTTTCAAGGTCACAGGGTCACTTATGTGAAACTGGTTTCCGTGCGATTAGTCATGAAGAACTCGATGGAATTTGGTGAAACTTGGCAGGATTATGTATCTTGGCAAGACCTAGGTGGGGATAGTATTTGGATGACCTTGAGCGAATTTTCAAGGTCACAGGTCACTTATGTGAAATTGGTTTCCGTTCGATAAGTCATGAAGAACTTGATGGAATATGATGAAACTTGGCAGGATTATGTATCTTGGCAACACCTCGGTTGGGATTGTATTTGAATGACCTTGAGCAAATTCTTAAGGTCACAGGGTCACTTATATGAAATTGGTTTCCATGCGATAAGTCTTGAAGAACTTGATGGAATTTGATGAAACTTGGTAGGATTATGTATCTAGGCAAGACCTAGGTTGGGATTGTATTTGGGTGACCTTGACCTAATTTTCAAGGTCACAGGGTCACTTATGGGAAATTGGTTTCCATTCGATAAGTCATGAAGAACTTGATGGAATTTGATGAAACTTGGTAGGCTTATGTATCTAGGCAAGACCTAGGTTGGGATTGTACTTGGGTGACCTTGACCTAATTTTCAAGGTCACAGGGTCACTTATGGGAAATTGGTTTCCGTGCGATAAGTCATGAAGAACAGGATGGAATTTGATGAAACTTGGTAGGATTATGTATCAAGGTAAGACCAAGGTTGGGATTGTATTTGGGTGACATTGACCTAATTTTCAAGGTCACAGGGTCATTTATGTGAGATTGGTTTCTCTGAAATAAGTCTTGAAGAACTTGATGAAAATTGCTAGAGTAATGTATCTAGGTGAGAGCTAAAATAGGATTTTAATTTTCAAGCAAACTTGGTCATTTGTAATTTGTTACCACCTGTAGCTTATTCAGAGACGTAAGTGTTCCACCGGGAGACATTTGATTTTTTTTTGGAAAATCAGTCTGTTCTAGTTATGATTATGGGTTAGATGTGGTTAAAAACTGATATATTTGGAACAAAACAATTGTTCTGATGTGCAAAGGGAATCCAGGCACAAGACTTTGCCTTCGTTGGTACCAAAGGTACCGTGGATTTACTTCCTTACATTTTGCAATCATAACAGAATGCTTTATCAGAACTGTCCGGAGTCTTAATCCAACAAAAATAATCAAAGTTTTTTTACTAGCATCAAAAAAAGTGCCAGATTTGCCACTTTTCTTGTGACTGGCATCTATACTATCACAAACAACCCATCGTTGAGACCTGGGTGGTAGTCCCAGGAGCAAGTGATAATCTGATCCACATGACTTATTGTCAGCATTTAATTTAATTACTACAGCAGGTCATATGATGGTCTGGCTCTGTCACCCTGAGACAGTAGAAAGGATCATCTGAATGTCTCTGACCTTTGAAACAGTGATGCTTGACCTTAGGTAAACCACATTGCAGTCAAATTTTAAGCAATGGGGGATCTTACCGATGTAGATGAAGTTCTATACTTTACAGTGATACCAAAGGTGGTGTTTATCAGAAGTGATTAAGTCTTGAGGATGGTGCAAATGAGTGCAATGTTACCAGTGTTTTTGCATCATTGTTTTGCCTGCAATTGATAACAATGAAAGTGCTAAAAATATACTCCTGGTCAAAAAAAAAAACATGCAGCCCCCCACCTCCCCCTCCTTGAATCCAGGCAACTGGAGTCAGAGACCAGGGAGCTCAGGTTGGCTTCTCTGTCTCTTTGGCTTCTTGATGCTCAGGAGTCATGATGGGTGCAGGTTGACCACACATGGGGGGAGGGGGAGTGACTGACCATTATAGGTGTCAGTCATTGGGGTGGCCCCGCCCCTCACCCTCACAACAGTATTGTACTGTACCAGTGCTTTTACTACCTCTTTTGGGAGGATGTGGTGGTCCTGAAAGGGACCATTCTGTTTGTATAAGGGCTCAGGTCTGCTGTTACATCCCAGTTAATGGCCATTAAATACCATACAGTACAACATTTAATCCATAGCAATCATAAGTTGTACTTATGAAGAAACTGATAAATGGCTGAATTAATAGTTATTTGCTTATTTATGGACATTTTTGTTTCTTTCATGGTCTGTCACTGAGACATTGTCATTATTCCAGTAGTGGGGTGTGTAGAGTGACACTGATCATGTTTGGCACCCTGTCTGTTTGTTGCTACAAAACTATTGCCATCTGAATATTTTTTAATTTTTGATTCCCAAGACCAGATCCCCCATAGAAAGACCTTTCATGTGGGCATACCATGATGCTTGACATGTTGTTCCAGAGAACAAAGAATGGCCGAAATTAGACAACCAACAATCGATGGCCCATAGACAACTAAAAGCCGAACCAATATATCAGCATCTTTCCTGAGTGCTCTTTGGGATTTGTGCCCAAAACAGGTCCAACAACTAGCATCGACAAAGCCTAATTGTGCTTCCATACATGTTATCCTGAAGAACTGTCTCCCTGTGATCAAGTAACTTTTGGAGCTCATGCAAAGATAGTTTAGTGTCCAGTCCTTCATAAATTGATTGGTCCACTGCAGCAGTAACAGATTATGATTTTCCATACAGGTACTTATATCAGTAGTGCTCAGTCTTCCTGTGTAATAATCTCTGCTTGCAGTCTGCTGGGAGAACCAATGATCATCAGTTGTGCTGGCTGCTTTGATGACGACGAAGCTGTACTCAAATGGATCAAAGAACCAAATGAAGTAAGATTCGTTTCTGTACTTGGCCTACGTACAGCTCTAGCCAGTCAATGTCGCAGGCCATGATGTTACTGGAAGGAAATGCCTTGGTCTTTAATTTTAGCAGGAATAGCAGGCAAGGAAATGTCCTGTTGCATGCTCAGCCTTCAGAGAAATTTAGAAAAAAAGTTGCCACCAAAGGTAGGCCAGTCTCTGTATTATCTCTTGCTATTGGCCTGGAACTCTGCCCCAGGACTGCCATATTTTATGTATTATCAAGGTAAGAAAAGTACATTGCCACCCATTTCATGAAATGATGAACCAATTAGGAAGTTGATCAATATCCCCTTGGCCATTAGCAGTGTGCCCTCCTTTCGCCAAACAAATTCTGATCAAATTTGGCACAATGTCCCAAGGAGGATTTGCAAGTCACCATACCTGCATTGACACTTGCTCTTGTTTTAGAAGGAATCTAACCTGTTGTTTTATCTTTGCAGAAACTGTGGACCAACGAGCCGATCTTTGAGTTGTGTCCAATCACAAACCTACCTAAAGCCCCCTCCTATATGAGGACTCGTTTCTCCAGTGCCTCATCGCTCCTCAGCTACGACAGCTGTGAGAGCCTCAAGAGCCTGTGGTTGCCACGGAAACAGAGCAGCCAATCACAGAAGAGTGTGGGCAGTGATGGGAAGGAAAGTTGCCTATCGCAGAGTGTGGGTAGTGACACCGTCTCACTTGAAATGAGAGGGACGGTAACATGAGACAATGGACATACCCCATGTATGTAGAGTTCTGAGAGCAATATGTCAGACATTTCATACATATATATGTATGTATGAGGAAAGTGTAGATTATAATACCTTTGAAATGAGCTTCTACCTATGCCATTGTCAGTTTGCAGACATACAGATACAATAGGTGAGAGAGGGGGATGTCCAATATGTAACCAAACCCTGTAACAATTGATGTGTACGTAACAGCAGATGTGCCCATCACAACCAAGTCATTATGACTGATGCGTATCTTTGAGTTCTTCACAAAAACCCAGAACTACAAACTGCCATGGCAGAGCCCTGGTCTTTGCTATCACACAACGTACACCCACAGCATGGGATGTATCCACTGCCTGAACATATGTACTTCATGGTGCACATCGATTGTCCATTGGCATCGCAATGAAATCTATGGCAGGAACGTGCAAGGTTCGATAATATGTTTGATCCTGTCATGCCTTTGTGTGTGGCGCAACAATATTAAGTGATGAGTGATCACAGAAACTGACATGTCCACAACAATAATATAACAGGAGTTGTGGTGGTTATAGTGATTGTGCTCATGATGACACCGATACACTGCCATTTAGTTGCTGAAAATGGGTTTATTAAGGTGATGCTATTTTTCATGAACCACATTTGTGTCCATGGCAAAAACGTTCAGGTGTGTTCCAGGTCTGGTTATGCAATAAATTGCTAATCCAAACGGTCAAGTCGGAGGACATGATGTCAGGCTCTTTTGCCTGCTGTATTTCAGTAAGCTATTATACAGACACGAATAATATGTCCATTAACTCATTCCAAAACAGTCCCCTGATTTTTCTGTATATTCACCTAGATTTAAGACGACAATTTCATATTAAAATTTCTCATGAAAAGAGCTTTCATTCAAGTACCAACATGCCTATAGTCTTAAGTCAGTGGTTCATGCGCTGGCTAGCAAGTCATGCTGCAGCTGCAGCATGACTTGCCAGAACCACTGACCAATGCCTGTCGCCATAATATGGAATGAGTTAAACTTTGATTCAGTGCTCATATTGGCTTGGTGGGTTTTTGTAAGTTCAAGTCAGGAAGGCCTGCCCAGTGAAGTATGTGAAAAAAAAAGAAAAAAAGTATGTATGCTGTTATATATATTACGGTGTTGCCTACCTGGTGGAGGTATATTTTGGAGAGATTATGAAATGGCAAGCAGCGTATGCCGTGAAATCCTCCTGGGGGGCAGGGTATATGCTCCCCCAGAAAAAAATAAAAATAGACATCAAAATATGCTTTTTCCTGCATTTGAGGGTACATGGATTCAAGTTTGAGTGGTGGCATGAGTGCTAAACACGGCATGAGAGGGTACATGGATTCAAGTTTGAGTGGTGGCATGAGTGCTAAACACGCCGAGAGAGGGTACATGGATTCAAGTTTGAGTGGTGGCATGAGTGCTGAACGCGCCACGAGACGCACAGCAGCTTGATTTGCTTTAAAAATATCACTGTGAAAAGTGGATTTGTTAAAATTTACCATAGTATATTTTTATAGTGTGACATTTGTGGTAATGTTCTTGAGATTCTAGGGGTAATTCAGGAGTCGGAAGGCCAGACGGCACATGCCTGAATTTTGGGGATACTCACAAATGATTCAAGATGGTTGGCAACACTGCATTACATACAACATGAAAGGCAATTATTTCATATATGTGGTTTATTGTCTCGTCAGCATATATAGTTAGAGTCCCAAACACAATATTTTTACCTCCTTTCAAGTATTTGCCATACTGAAAATTCCTTCCTTGTACTACTTTTTTGCCTTAAAAAGCCTCATTCAATAGAGGTGCCCTGTAAAATACCCAATCACAATTCTGGTCAGTCATATCGGTTTGTGTTACCAGCACTTCCTTTGACGTGATTCGACTGCATCATGAAGCTATATTTATGTCCCTACCCACATGTTTACAAGGTCTCAATCTGGCCTGACATCACATCGTTTGAATGTTACAAGTTTTTTCTGTATACACGTACATCAAAATTCGAGGTCAGTAAAAAGGACCAAAACTCTCTAAATTACATGGACCCTATTATCTAAGCAACTATGTATTGTGGAAATGACAATCCAATCCAACAAAGTTTTGGACCCAAAAGATGGCAAATAAGTCAAATGAGCACTGAATCCAACTTTAAAAAAAAAAAAAAAATCATGGGAGAGGGAGATGTGTTCACTACAATACCAACCAGTAAGTTAACATAAGTAGGTATATCCATTGCAGTAAAACATAGTACATTTGTAATGTCCTAGGAACATTTGTTGATTGCAACAAAATATTTGTCATTCAACAGTGGAGACAACGTTGTCACGTGCCGCATGCTTTTTCCTGTCAATTTGATATCTGTATCAATAACTCTTGCAGTGGGTAATTTTTTTCATTGTTCTTGAAAACAATAAAAAATACTATAACATCAAAATGGGTGTGTACCATGGTATTGCGGTGTCACATTTACAATGTTGTCTGTTGGAATGTCAAAAGTTGTGACTTTAACATGACAAATTGGCTGCCATATGAAGTATAACAGCAAGTTGGGATCATTGATACATTATTTTGCAAAAAAAATGAAATGAAATGCAAATTTCCTCTAAGATGAGACGCGTGACGAACAAAAATTTGTGTATGTGGTCACTGTGGATATAACAAGGGACAAGATGTTGGATGTTTCAGTTCCCACAAGGCTTAACCCTTAAAGTGCTGATTTAAGATTGAGTCAACAGCTTTCCTCGGGACACATTGCGCGCAAAGTGTCCCGAGGAAAGCTGTTGACTAAGACTACTTTTTGATTCAGACAAGGCTTGCTGGAATTTGAATGAAAGGTATCCTCATGAGGAATTTGACTCTTTTAACCATTATGTGTTTAATGGTAATGAGAAAGCAGCTATAGCAGTGATTAGCACTTTAAGGGTTAATGCAGTGCCATGGGGGCCATATACTGATGGGTTCACGGTCTTCATTGCAGTAAAACCACACACTGTTCTACCCAGAAAACGACATGTACTGTCAGCGTTTCCACCTGAAGAATTTTTAAGGGTAGGAAATTGATGTGAAAAATATGCCTTTGGATATTATTCTCTTGAAAAAGTGTATATTTGAAGCTGAAAAGTTTTTATTTAGGGGGAAAAAGCTATCATTTTGAGGAATCAGTAGATCTTTTAGTGTAGGAAAACATACCCTAACATTTTTAAGGGTATGATATTTTACTCTAAATGCCCTCTGATGGAACCCCCGACTGTTGTGTTGTACCTCTGTCTGGACAACCAGTACCCTTTGGGACTTGGGTCGTTGATCCTAAGTCACACAGGTCACCAATTGTCAACCCAAAACTGAAAAGTCGAGGATTTGCAGGCACATCATTCTGGGTCTGCTGTGCAGGCAAGCGTTACATGGTACAGAATCCAGGTCAGCATCATACATATGGTAAAAACTGGGGTAGCTATTAATATACTGGGAATTGTCTCTGTTTGGAACAGCATGGATTAGAATTTGGAGGTGATTATATGTATGGTGGAATATAGTTTTAGCAATTATATGCAGATACGCAAGAATCTCGTATTTGAAAAAAAGTGTTGTCATATTTGAATCAATACATTGAAGGATGAGATAAACCTATGGAACTTTTCAATGAAAAGGAAAATTCCTTTTTTCTTCATACTATTTAACAGCTGTAACCAAAATGGTCAGTTACGTTAAACTGCAGTTCTTTCAAACAGAAAAATATAATTCTATTGATATCATGGATAATCGAGACACTATCGCAGTGTGTGCTAGAAAATGTACTTTACCTGTATGTAGTTATGGTAAACAGTATACAGAATATGAATTTATATGGGTAAGGCATTTGATACACAACTGCTAGTACAATGTGTACATGCAGAATTGCACAAACCGAAATCATAACTTGGGATGTAGTTTTTCATGCTGGAATAATTACACAACAAGTTGATGGGTCAAGAAAAATAAACAATGAGCCCAAAGCTGTCATGAAAGCAAAATATTTCCATACCTTGTTGATGTATGAATCTCGTTAATGTTCATGTACAGGTAATAATTAAAGTTTGTATATCTAACTTACATTCATGCTTGAGATGCTGACATGGCATTTCTTCTGTCAGGAATTTTTAAAAACAGTAAGACATAACCATGTTTATGAAGATAAGAAACTGTGGCGAACAAGTGTCACTTTGCCATGAAGCTGTGGTCCCATGAATGTTTTGTTATCAGCTCTGCTGACCAAAGGTCACAGAGCTTATGTGATCACTCATGTCTGTTCATCCTTTTGTCCTTTCATCTGTCTGTAAACATTTTGCTTGTGAGCACAGTACAGTCCACAGTTTTTAAGATAGCCCCATATAACTTTCAAGACTTATCAAATGTATGAAAATCTAGGTTGAGTTTAATATTGATGGTGCCACCTGCAGTATTATGTAATATAATAGTCAAGATGTGAAAATCGTGTGAGTGCACTTAAAGCATCCTTAATGTGTGATATCTTAATTTGGTAGGATTTCTTCGGAGGTCAAAATCTCGGTAGTTTATGATACTAGTGACGCCATCTATAATTTGACAGAAATTATGAGCAAAAATGTGTTTAAATTGATAAAATTCCATATCTCAAAAAGTAATTCAATTAGACTTGCCAAATTTATAGGATAGATAAACCTTATCCAATGCTAGCATGTTATATAATATCAGTGACCTTAACATACATTTGTGAGGTCACCTGGCCTGTAAAGTTCAAAAAGGTGATTTTCTAATGGCAGGGCGTAGCTTGGACATCAATGGCTAAGAGAATTGAGCCTCCAGATCAAAATTGCACTTGATTACATTGTACATGAAAGTGTATTTGGTGACCTACTTGACTATGGAGTCTGGTGCTTGTCCAAGTTTATTGTTTTTCTTCAACAAGTTGAAAAGTTATCAGATTTGAACAAACAGACCATGCATGGAAAGCTGGATGCGTGGGGCCCATTTGGAATGACAATTTGTTAATCCAAGGTCAAGGTCAAACAGCCAGTTGGAAAATAGGGGTCATCTTGTGAATGCTCTGCACCCACAATTTTTGAGTTAGGCCCATATAACTTTTAGGGCTTTAAGCGTATGAAAATCTATGTTGATTGTCAATGTTGGTGGTGCCACCTGTAGTATTATGTAATACTTGGGGTCAAAACAATGAAAATCTTGTGACCAGTCCAGCATCTTTAATTCTTTGTGGATCTTCATGAAATTGTGTGGGATTGTAGAAAATGTCAAAAGCTTGGAAGCCTAGGATACTAGGTGCACCACCTATAATTTGATAGAAATTTGAGTTAAAATGTCTTGAAACATACAAAATTACATAACTTGAAAACTGATTGAATCAGACATGCCAAATTTATAGGATCTATGGATCATGTCTAGTGCTAATCTGTTATGTGATATCAGTGACCTTGACCTATTTTTCCAGGTCATTAAACACTTTAAAAAAGGACATATAATTCATTATCTTAATAAATAATAAAGTGAATGATACTAAATGTACCACCAATGTTTATCTTGTGGAAGTTTGATATTGCGTAATATGGATGGCCTTGATCAATTTTTCAAGGTTGTGGAGGAAATACGTTTCAGGAAATGACTTCATGGTGATGATGGTCAGCAGAGCATGAGGCCCATGGGCCTCTTGTTCAGACTGTGTTTTGTGCTTTTGTTTTCCATGATGACATTTTATGTCCAGTTTGCCTGTCAACATCAGTTCCATAAAGCACCAATTTACTGTAGGGAGTCACTTATTGATAAAAAAAAGGAATACTCGGAAATATACCTATTAAGACCTCTTTGAATAAGACCACTTTCCTTTTGCAGAGGCCTTTCCAATCCTAATTTATTTTTGATTCATTTCTTGTTTTCTATATGAAGACCATTCCACAATTAACCCTTTCCCCCGTAAACCAGCCAAAACTGGCTGGCGGCCAAATGTCGTCTGCTTCAGTGTTTTCCACTAATCTCCACAATAATGAAAAGCAATTTGACTGAGACCTATCAAGATCACATACCCCAGGTCAACAGCTATCCTCGGCATGGGTTGGGCACTTAGTGCCCAACCCATGCTGAGGATAGCTGTTGACTCAAGACTTAATTTGAGTAGGAAAGGGTTAGCCATACGTTTGTCAGTCCCACGGGCAGTCTTAAGAGATTTCGGCGTACTTAAATATATATATATATATATATATATATATATATATATATATATATATATATATATATATATATATATATATCATCCAGTATCATATTTGAATGATCAGACCCACACATTGCCACCAAATTTGTTGAAGATCTAAAACAGACAATGCAGCATTTATAAAATTTTCCCACTATAGCAAACTTTAGCCCTGGTGACCAAGACAATACATGACATTTGAATCCGAAGCTTGATGGATAATGCAAGGAATTAAGAAATTGTAGTTCAGTTTTTTTTTTTTCAGACTCAAAGTCCTTTTGATATTTATGACTGTAATATAAATGTAGCTAAGGTGTCAGTTGAACTGAAACAAACAGGTTACGGTCATTCATATGTCATTTAAATTTGGCCTTTGACTTACTATACATCTGGTGCAACACATAAGTTTGTCTCAAGGTAATGCATTTTGCACTTCAATGATGCTAATGGTGATGAATGGTACAGGTGGCACCACCAGTCAACACATCATAAGCTTTTGTCTGTACTTTTTGTTTTACGTAATACATAGTATTGACATGTCCATAGTTAACCCAAAGGAGACTTTAACCAACAGCTTTTCTTAATGCAATGCACTTAGACTACATTCAGGAAAACTGCTGCCTAATCATCAAAATCACTCCCGATTTGAAAAAAAAAAAAAAAAAAAAAAGCAGACAATTACGACAGAAAACTGTTTGTGGTAATCCTTAACAGGAAAATGTTACATGTTGATATTGGAATTAGGTCCAACAAAGATAAAGATATGAGGATCATCACCAGAAAGTTACTTCAATTTTAATGCATTGATGACATTGAAAGAGTAGTCAGGGTCATCAAATTTTATACATATGGATGTTATCTTCACTGTACCTGGAAATATATGAAACTTCAGAATGATATCAAGGTCCGCCTTGTTTAAGACCACCATCACTGTTGCTAAGATCGACATGTCCCCTCACTGTAATACAGGTTTTTCCAAATTTCCATAATTTGTTAAAAATCAGAAAATGACACCACTAGCATGCTATGAACAAATTTTAGTGGAGATCAAGTCCACATACATGCCAAAAAATCTGATGAGGATCCAACATGTGGTTTAGGTGAAAAAGTCGAGAAAAGAGAAAACACAATTTTTTTAAGTGAAAAATAATCAAAGCACCACCTGTTGAACAAATTAAGGTCTAAAGGTCCCCAGAAGTGTCCCAAGGCAATTTCAAAGCAATTGGCTTTTAGGTTTCGAAGAATACTTTTTTAAAGATTTTGCTAAAAAGGAACACACACCCCACCAACTTTGAAGTGGATCTGATTTACTTGCATTACAATCAATGGGAATGTATGCATTAGTCATTAAGCACCCAAATTTTTTTTTTTTTCTCCAAAAAGTCATAGATGTGGAATATCATCACCAAGTTTACAGGGGAAGGGGCCTGAAAAAGATTACTTCTGTACTAATGTGAAAATGCTGAAAATTTTGACTGGCCCCTTAGTGTGATACTGGTATTTCTTGTTTTTCTTTGAATTTACAGTACATGTACTTAAAAGATTCAACTGGTGAGGTTTAATGCTAAAACCTTACAAGTATCAAGGTCATTTATGCATAAATTGGAAGTACATTTGTGTCGTCTCATCACTGTCACATGCAAGAGGATGTTGCCTGCTAAGCTGACCACATGTGGAGTTTGACAAAACCGAGAACTTGGGACTGTTTGGCAGGTAAAGAGGAAACTGCCTATAATGAATGCAGTGTATCAAATTACAGGGCAGTGGTTTTTGCAGGCACTCAGTTCATAATTGTCCACTCCTCGTTGATCCCTCCCTGTGTTCCTGAGTAAGTCCCCACTGCTGTCCAACTTGGGAAAGTTCAAATAATGTATTATTCCAACTAGCTACCGCGGCACTTAAGAGATCTTCAGAATGTGGGACTTGACTTGAGTCTCGCGCTAACTTTATTTGTTCTGGTACTTCCATCTTTTGACGATGGTGCCTTGCAGATCAGCGTAATGGTCTACATTGAGAATGCGACAAACTTACCCCAGCTATCCAATCAGATAGCAATAGTGTCATAGATAATACACGTAGATCATGAATGAATTGGAGTTAGGATTCGGACATGGCCACTATTTAAGTGGCAAGACTCCTCTCTCCCAGGGGCTACAGAGAAAAACCTTTGGCCTATATCTAGTGCATTGTTGGTAATTATATATGGTGAAAGGGCAGAAGTAAGCCTAGACAATCCATTTAAAGTCGTAGCTGCAGTCTATTGATAGTGTCCGTAAACGGCAATGAGTTGAATACTGACAGTAAAAAAAGTGGTCTCATCTAGCAGGTGGTCTTAAAATACAGATAAATTTATACAAGAGAAGTGGACTACAGTAGTCCCCCTGTTGTAAGGCCGCCCCGAGTGCACCAGAAATGTGGCTGTATAAGTGAGATGGTCTCTTGTGAGGGGGAAAAATGATAAAGTCATACTGTGGTCTATCTGAAGAAGAGGTCTTTATAGCAAGTACCACTGTGCAAGAAATTGTTGCCAAGAGCTGCAGTTAAAAAAGATGTGCAACCTTCACAGCATTTTCCCCAGGGTGGTCAGGTGGCCTATGTCCGAGGCTGTGCCCAGGAAAGCTGTGGATTCATTTAGGTTCTAGTTTAGATGGAGTCAACAGCTTTCCTTAATGTACTTTGGCTGCAGTGCACTGAGTGTGTGGAGCAAAGCTGTTAACACAGACCAGTTACTTCCTGAGGAACTGACGAGTTGACACTTGGCTCGTACTTGAACAAGAAGCCCTTACATGAAGAATTGTTTGAAGTTGTAATTGTTATAATAATCTGATACATGTAATAGAGGTAAGTTTGACTGGTCAGGGCTAGCACTACTAGGGGGGAGGGGATAAACGTGACTGGCACATTATACCTTTGTATTACCGCAGATATCATGCCTTTAAGGTTGAGGTTCAATTAGATGAAAAACTACGTCAATATATCGAAAATGGCTGAAATAAATAATCATTCAAATTTAACTCGCACATATCTGTAAACACTTGCCAAAGACGCCGTCATAAAAAGATTTCTACATTTTTGGATGACTGCAACAGATGTGGGACATTTCCAGGTCCAAGTGCTGTATTCTCAGTTGAGAAGTTTCACAGTAGTTCAGATTTTGTGATCACTCCGATTAAATAACTGAAGTGCAAGATTGTTTGGATACTACAGTAAGAATTGGGTGTACATAATTTTATCAAATTTGTGGTTTTGGGGGTACAACTCCTAGTAAGGAAGAGTTCCTATCACAACGGCAACATTCCTACCTTTGCCAGGGTTTCCATGCTGCAGTCATAATTAAATTCACAGCATCCTGGAAGAGCCAAGTGTACTGTACTGCACTGCAGGCCCATCCTGCCAGAAAAGTTATTGATTTTTTGTTGTTGTTTTTTTTGGAAATACGAAGCTTCCATGTCAGCATGACACTATTGGCAATGAATTCCAGGTGCACGCTGCATCTTCTCGAGGGTCCGCATCAAAAGGACACGCATGAATGCAACTTGGTCTGTGATTGGTTGTTTATATATGTACTCTTGTTTCTCATTGGATCAAGACTTCTTGACAAATTTTTGCACCATTATTTGGAGTAGTTTTAAGTACTAGGAGTTCTACCCTGAACATGGAGTCTTACCAAACTTTTGCAGTCATTGTGGAACTTTGATTGTGGTGTACAATAAAAATTTGAGACCAGAAATGCTGTATAAAATGACGCAGAAATAAGTATTTATTGATATGTACGTACAGAAACTGACCCTTAATACATATACATGTATATATCTTGGAGGAGTCACTCCAGATATATAATATATAGATCTGGTACACTGTATAAATTATATATTTTTCTGTCAATAAATATGTATTTTACTCAACCTGACATCTCTGGCATAGCCTTTAATTCTGTAGATTGCATGCTAATTATGACAAACATGCGATTGGCTAAAATCATCTGGGGAGACGCATGAAAAGCAGTTTTGTAGAACTTGTACATGTTAAAGGTCTCAGATTAAAAATTATCATATATATATATATATACATATATACAGTAAAACCTCTCTAACCAAACACCTCCATACACCGAACACCTCTCTATACTGAACACCATTTCTCGGTCCCACAGACTTCCAATGTAAACAACCCCCCCCCCCCCCCCCCCCACTGAACACCTCACTATACCGAACACTTTTGGGGGGTCCCAAGGGTGTTCTGTATAGGGAGGTTTTACTGTAATTTAAGAATGATACGCATACTTAAAAGATATATAATTAGACTCCGAATTCAACCTGTTGACATGGATCAGAACCACAAACTGAAAAAGAAGAGGGCTTCTGCTCTGATGACAATCACCAAAAATTAATTTACTGAAATGCAGTCTCTCCATGACCTTGAGAAACTAGTCAAGGTCATCCAAATGATGCAACATCAGATTTCCACTTGAACACACATTTGTGGTACATTTGATATAATTTCCTCATTCTTTATCAACATATTGAATTTAGTGTGCTTTTCTTAAGTGCTTAATGACCTAGAAAAATAGGTCAAGGTCACAACATATTACAAAATTTGACCACTACCCTAATGCATAATTAGTGTCAGTTTTGCAGTTCCATCTTAATTTATTATGTCATGGACATCACAAAAAATTAGTTTTTTGTTATGTATTCCCTCCAAGACTTTGAAAATGTAGGTCAAGGTCGCTAATGTTATACAATATCAAAAGCTATATATGGTACACATTTGGTATTGGTATCCTCTATTGCGCAATATGTCATTGTGTCATTTACTATGTTCTCAATAACCTTGAAAATCAGGTCAAAGCATGTTTGATATAAATTTAACACCTCCCATCTTAATTTATAATACAAAAAATGAATTTAATGTACTTTTGCTACCTTTGATGCTAGTTCCACTTTATACCACCAGTGGCACCACCATGACTGCCCCTCAGACTTTTGTATAATATTGTATATTGCTACATGTGCACAAGTTCAGACATAATCAAAACAAAAAAATATTTTTTTAAAATCCTGATATATATTCCTTCCGTGACCTTGAGAATATAGGTCAAGGTCATGGATATTATGCAATATCGAATTTTATTTATGATATACATTTGTGGTACATTTGGTATTACTAAAATGTAGAATTTAGCATCCTTTGCCATATCCTTGAAAATCAGGTCAAGGTCATTCAATATTTAACTATTGATCCTGTGCATATTTGGTGTAAGTCTAGAAGTTGCATTTCAACTCATAATCTAAATAATGAATGTACTTTTTATACCCTGTACTGCTAGTTCCACTTCATACCAACAATGGCGCCACCATGACCCCACACATAGAATTTTGTCCTCATTCTATTTTGGTATATTGATCATAACAAAAATAAATCATTTCCAGAAGTACATTCCCTCAAAAATCTTAAGAAACTAGGTCAAGGTCATCCATAAAACATACTACAATGAAACCTCATTATAACGACACTCAGATATCCAACATATTTAATATAATATGTAAATACCAGACTAGGGCCTGGCAGCTAAAAAAACCCCAAATGAATTAGCTTTTTGAGTGAATATTTGCTCTAAAATATTAGAGAAGCAGTTTGACGCGTTTCACCTCCAACGGGGCTCATCAGGAACTGACTTAATGCTCACTAGCTCGTGTTTGATTACGCGCAAACGGCCATTGCCGTCTTTATATATACCCAAAGGTAACGCGTCCATAGTAACAGACGTTACGTCATGGCATGGATCGGAGAGGCTTGATCTCCACTGACTCAGTCAAGCATGATGACGAGTCAGTAAGTGGTTTGTGACACATGCAGAGGCATGTAGTTGACGTGTCACAGAGACCGATTGATCAGGGGGTCAGGGAGAGCCTCCCCCGGGTTCATGACACTGGGAAGTTATTCCCTAGAGCGCCTGTTCCTAAGAAGTAGGGGTATGGTGTTATATCAAGGTGGTGGGTATAAATGAATGTTAGAATAACATTACAAGGTCCATGAAATTATCATGAGAGGGAGTTGAGCTAGGAGTGTGGAAGAAACAGTGTTTCTGCCTCAGGATTAAGTTTTTGTCACGGGGAAGCAGATAAGAGAACTTTAAATTTAAAACAAAAAACAAAAAATTTAATATAATGACTCAAATTTTCATAGGAAAAGGTTTATTTTCTTTGTTATTTGTCTCATTTATCTGTTATGCGACACATTTCTGGGGGAACAGATGGTGTCATTATAACGAGTTTTCACTGTAGTACATTTGGCATCATAAGGCTTATTTTTTCTCGACATAAAGCCATGGTTACATGTTTCATTGTTGTTCGGATTTGTCTCAGGTGTGTGAAAGCAGTATGTAAAAAAAAAAAAAATAAAAAAAATAAATGTGCCTGCACCACTGAGGGGACTGCCATATACAAGCATGGGACAGTTTAGGGCAGCAAATATATGTCACCTTGAACATTGGGTAAACTGATTGGAAACAGGCTCAAAGTCAGCTATATACACTAATAAATCCTTGAACATAACATCCAGCATCCTGAAGCAAATAAGTGGCTGTGTGACCTTGAGAAGTGGGTCAAGGTCACTCATGTTGGAACTTAACCATGGCCCTATAGAGGACTATAATAATGTACAATCTAAAACCCATACAGTGAAACCTGTCTTGAAACACCACCTCTTAGAATGACCAAATTGTGGTCTCTCAAGACAGGTAGTCTCTCATAGGAGGTATATATAAAAAGAAAAGTACTGAGCAAAGTATGTTAAAAAGGTGGTCTTCCAAGGCAGGTGGTCTCTCATTGGAGTGGTCTTTGAAGACAGGGACCAGTGTAAATGAAACAGTTTATAAATTTTTGTGCACACATTTAATTTCACGAAAATTGCTTTATGACATTGGAAATTGGGTCAAGGTCACTCATGTTTGAACTTCACCTTGGCTTGATAGAAAACTATGATGTGCAATAGGAAATCCATATAGCTTGAGAAATTCTCAAGTCATCATGCCAGCACCAAATTTACTAATGGCTCTGTGACCTTGGGAATTGTCCCAAGATCAGCCATCTTCAAACTTGACCTAACTCTTTCAGAGAACAATAACCCTGTGCAATATGAAAGCCCTAGCTCAAAAACTTCTCAGGTTATCATGAAGACACCAAAGTTACTAATGTGGCTCTGTGACCTTGAAAATTGGGTCAAGGTCACCCATCCTAAAATTTAAGGTAGCCCTTATAGAGGACTAAAATCCAGTACAAGATGAAAGCCCTGGCTCATAAAATTCTCAAGTTCTCATGCAGAAATGATCCAGATGGACAGAACCTGCAAACACTATAGGGGACTCGCCTTTGGCAGTCCCCTAATTATATTCAGATAATCAATTTTTTTGTACTTTCATTTTCTCTAAAAATAGTCAATCCCATGAAAAAATAAAATAACAAGAAGCAGAAACAAAACAAGGCCCATGAGCCTCATGCTCTGCTGACATACAATCTGATGAACATCACCAGTTATTTCCTGAAAAGTGTCGTCTCAATGACTGTAAGAAATTAATCAAGGTCATCCATATTATGCAATATCAAACTTCCATAAGATACAGATCTGTGGTACATTTGGTATCATTCACATTACTATTTATCAAGATATTGAATTATATGTCCTTTTCTTAAATGCTTAATAACCATGAAAAATTGGTCAAAGTCACACAATCATTGAGACAAGGTGACCCAAAAAGTAAGTCACCAACTAGAGTTTTATAAACAATGTTCTCCAGTGACATTTTGATCTGGGGGCTCAAGTCTCCTTGCATTGATGTCCAAGCTATACCCTGCCATAACAAAATCACATCTTTCAACTTTAAAGGCCTGGTGACCTAACAAAAATAGGTCAAGGTCACTGATCTTACATAACACATTCACATTGGACATGATCTATACATCCTATAAATTTGGGATGTGTAGTTTAATTATTTTTTGGAGATATGGGATTTTGTATCTTTTAAGACAACTTAATTCATAATTTGTGTCAAAGTACAGGTGGCGCCACTGGTATCCTATGCAAGCGAGATTAAGACCTCTTCTACAATCCAACATAATTTCATGAAGATTCACAGAAAAAACAAGGATGCTGGACTGGTCACAAGATTTTCACATTTTGACCCATACATAACATAATACTATTAGTGGCATCGCCAACATTAAAATCGACACAGATTTTCATACACTTTATAAGTCCTAAATGTAACATGGGCCTAATTAAAAAACTGTGGGGTACAGAGCATTCACAAGTAGCCCCTCTATTGCAACTAGTCATTTGATCTTGACCTTCAACTCAGATTTTTAAAAAATGGTAGTTCTTCAAAATGTATGCCCCACATTCAGCTTAACAGACATCTGTCGTGCAAATTGGGTAACAACTTCTTGAGTTATTCAAGAAAAACAAGAAACTTTGACAAGTGCTACATAATCACTATTTCACGGTCACCAGATAGACTTTTATGTACAATGTAAACAAGTGCTGTTTTTGATGTGGGGGCTCAATTCTTATTGCCATTGATGTCAAAGCAACACCCTGCCATTACAAAATCACCGCTCACAACTTTGCAGGACTGGTGACCTTACAAAAATGGGTCAAGGTCACTGATATTACATAACATACTAGGATTGGACTTGGTTTATATATCCTACAAACTGGGCATGTCTGATAATGAATGTATCACGGGCAACATTTAGATCTACCGCAAGATCCAGATATTTTCTGGCCCTTCATCATGCATTTCCCTCCATGGTATTTCCCATGACAGATTTGTTCTATTAGAACATTTACTTAGTTAAATCCAGGACACGGCCTTTGATTTTGTAATGTCTGAACTGGAAAAAACATACTGGCAACTTTCAAAAATTTGGCTTCCTTCTTTTTCTAGAAGAAAATGAACATCCTGGAAATTAAGGGGGAAATTAAAAGGCTACACTTTAAGGCTGGATAATACAGAAATTAAGCCAAACGTAAACAAAGGGGCTAAGCCAACAGCCCATGATCAGCTGACCTAGAGATTCATCACATTTTTGGCTCTGTCAACTAAGGATAGGGTCAAGGTCACCCATGTACTGAGTAAGTCTGATCTTTTTGAAAGAACATTAACATGTGCAACATGAAGGTCTAAGTTCATGTATGTTGCACTTCAACCCCAGAAATGAGGTCAAGGTCACTCATGTACTCTCTCTCAGCATAAGCTTTATAGACAAACATTAACACCTGCAACATCAAGGTCATAAATCAAAACAAATCTCAAGTTATCAGGTAAACAGTACATTTCATGTCAGTTGTCCTGTCACCTTGGGCATGAGTTCAAGGTCCAAAAATCACTGGACCATAACCACTTGCACAAATACGTAGACACTTGTAAAATATACATCCATACGAAGTTTGGCACAAATCTGGCCAAAAATATTTAAGTTATAACCATTACAAGAAATTCCCATGTTAAACTTTACTAAAACTATTTTAAAGATTTTCCAAAAAACTTATAAAAAATTCAAAAATCACTGGAGCGTGACCCTTTGAATAAACTAGTAGAGACCCACCCATGGGACAATACCACAAAGTTTGAAGTCAATCTGACTGACAGTTGCTTCAGACAAGTCAAAATTGTCAATTACCATAATAGATTGTGCATTGACTTACATAGTAATCAACAGAAAAGGTGCATTAACCTACAGGTACACAAAATGAAAAAAAATGTTGAAAATAGCAAAGAAAATAGCAAAAACACACACTAAAAAAATAAAAAATTATTTTAAAAAATTGTAGCACCACCTGGTGAACAAATTAAGAACTATAAGGGTCTCTAGGGGTGTTCCTGTGCAATATCAAAGCAATTGGGCAAGCAGTTTCGGAGAAGTTATTTTTTTTAATTTGCCAAAAACACCCCAAAGAAATTCATAAAAAAAATCCAAAAATGAATGGAGCGTGACCATTTGAAGAAACCTGGTAGAGACTCACTCAAGGTACATTGCCTTATTGCCACCAAGTTTGAAGTTAAGCTGACATCTGGTTTCAGAGAACAACTAAAAAAATGTGAATTAGTATTAAAATGCCCATTGACTTCCATAGTAATAATTAAGAAAGGTGCATTTACCAATAGTAATTACCCAAATTGAAAAAATATTTAAACAAGTGGGCTGTGTGAACAGCCCATGCTCAGCTGACCTAGACATTCATCACACTTGCAGCTCTGTGAACTTGGAATGGGATCAAGGTCATCCATGTACTGAGTAAGTATATGACCTTTATAGAACACTTACATGTGCAACATCAAGGTCCCAGTTCAAGTAGACCTCAAGTTATATTCAAGAATAAAATTCATGTATGTTGCACTGTGACCCCAGAAACCAGGTCAAGGTCACTCATGTACTGTCTAAGCATGACCTTCATAAAGAAACATTAACATATGCAACATCAAGGTCCTAACTCAAAACAGATATCAAGTGAACGGTAAATTTTGTGTCAATTGTCCTGTGACCTTGGGAATGAGATCAAGGCCCAAACATCACAGCATGACCATTTGCACAAAATAGGTAGACACTTAAATTGGTACATCCCTACCAAGTTTAGCACAAATCTGGCCAAAATTATTTGAGTTGTAACCATTACAAGAAATTCCTATCTCAAACTTTGCCATTTAAAGATTTTCAGAAAAAATATTAAAAATCATCAAATCACGGGAGCATGACCATTTGAACAAACCTGGTAGAGAGCCACCCTAGGTATATTGCCATCAAGTTTGAAGTGAATCTGACAGACAGTTTCTTCAGAGAAATCCAAAGTGTGAATTACCATTAGAATGCATTAGAATGTCCACTGACTTGCATAGTGAGCAATACAAAAGGTTCATTTACTGTTTAGTACCTGAATTGAAAAAAAATCATTAAAAATCATGAATCCATAGCAATGCCTCCTAGTGAATACATTTGCTCGAACCTTTCACAAGGAACATATGCACAAAGTTTCAACTTAACCTGAGAAACTTTTCTGGAGAAGTGACAGGTAAGGAAAACACACAAAAATTCATAAAAACAATGAAAAAAACTGCAGCACCACCTGGTGAAAAATTGAGATCTAGCAGTCCCTAGGAGATTTCTTATGCAATATGAAAGCAATCGGGTGAGCAGTAGTGGAGAAGATTTTTTAAGATTTGTCAAAAAAAAATAAAATAAAATAAAATAAAAACAAAAACAAAATTCAAATTCATTAAAAATCCAAAAATCACTAGAGCGTGACCATTTGAACAAACCTGGTAGAAACCCACCCCAGGTACATTGCCACCAAGTTTGAAGTCAATCTGGATGACGGTTTTGGAGAAGTCGAAAAATGTGAATTAGCATTTGAATGCCCATTGACTTGCATGGTAATCTATAAGAAAGCTGCATTGACTGATAAGTACCCGAATTGAAAAAAATTACATAGTAATCTATAAGAAAGCTGCATTGACTGATAAGTACCCGAACTGAAAAAAAATGTTAAAAATCAGGAATCCACACCAGTGCCACCTAGTGAACAACTTTGTTTGACCCTTCCACATGAAACATATCCATCAAGTTTCAGCTTAATCTGAGTGACATTTCTGGAGAAGTCAAAAATAGTAAAAGCACACACACCAAAAAAAAAAAAAAAAAAAAATCATATCACCACCTGGTTAACAAATTCAGAACTAGGAGTCCCCAGGAGAGAAACTGTGATATATCAAAACCATTGGGTGAGCTGTTTGGGAGAAGAAGATTTTTCAAGATTTGCCCCGCCCCCCCCCCCCCCAAAAAGAACAAAAAATTCATAAGACAAGAGGGCTGTGTGAACAGCCCATGCTCAGCTGACCTTGACATTCATCACACCAGCCCCTCTGGATCAAGGTCCCCCATGTACTGAGTAAGTCTAATCTTTATAGAAGAACACTAACATGTGCAACATCAAGGTCCCAGTTCAAGTAGACCTCAAGTTATATTCAAGAATAAAATTCATGTATGTTGCACTGTGACCCAAGAAACCAGGTCAAGGTCACTCATGTACTGTCTAAGCATGACCTTCATAGAGAAACATTAACATGTGCTACATCAAGGTCCCAACTCGTCACAGATCTCAAGTTATCAAGTGAACAGTAAATTTTGTGTCAGTTGTCCTGTGACCTTGGGAATGAGGTCAAGGTCCTAACATCACTGGAGCATGACCATTTGCGCAAAATAGGTAGACACTTATAAAAGGTACATCCCTACCAAGTTTGGCACAAATCTGGCCAAAATTATTTAAGTTATAACCATTACAAGAAATTCCCATGTTAAACTTTCCTATTAAAACTTTTTAAAATTTTTTTGAAAAAATCATCAAGAATCACTGGAGCATGACCATTGAAAAATTTGCTAGAGATTCACCCAAGGTACATTGCCTCCAAGTTTGAAGTAAATCTGACAGACAGTTTCCTCACAGAAGTCCAAAATGTGAAGTACCATTATAATGCATTAGAAGGCCAATTGACTTGCATACTAAGCAATAGAAAAGGTGCATTTACCGATAAGTACCTGAATTTAAAAAAATGATATGTTGGACAAAATTAAGTGTAAATGTTGTGTTTCTCCCAATACACATTATTTAACCAATGCAGACTCCATATGATGGATCTCCTGAATGTTTCCTCTAAAGTCTGGATAATTTCAAAAGTTTAATTGATCCCAACATGTCAAATATTTAAAGTGTGTGTGTCAACACACACTTTTCTGTTTTTCCTCGAATTCTTTCTTTCTTTCTTTCTTTTTTTCTCTCTTTCTTTCCTTTCTTTCTTTCTTTACCGGCAAATTTGTCCGACACTTTTCTCAGACACTATTATACACAGAAACTCCAAATTTGGCATGATTGTACCTCTATAAAAGGAGTTTGACTGTTTTGTACAAAGTAATGAAGATGTTTAAAATTATGCAAATTAGGGGCATTTGAAATTTTATATCTTGAATATCTTCAAAAGTATATTAGACAGAGATGTCATTCCAACTTCTATTAAGGGGTTATTGGCCATTGCACATCTAATGAATTTACAACAAAAGTTGTAACAATTTAAATTATGCTAATTAGCAGCATTTGAAATTTTAGAACTTGAATATCGTCAAAACTATTATAGATAGAGATGCCTATTATAGATAGAGATGCCATTTTAACTTCTACTAGGGGGTTATTGACCATTGCGCATGTAATGAATCTAAAGCAAAAGTTGTAGCCATTTAAATTATGCTAATTAGCAGCATTTGAAATTTTAAAACTTGAATATCTTCAAAACTATTAAAGATATAAATGTCATTCCAACTTCAACCAGGGGGTTATTGACCATTGTACATCTCATGAATTTAAAACAAAAGTTGTAGCAATTTAAATTATGCTAATTAGCAGCATTGGAAATTTTAAAACTTGAATATCTTCAAAACTATAATAGATAGTGATGTCATTTCAACTTCTACTAGGGGGTTGTTGACCATTGCGCATGTAGTGAATCTAAAACAACAGCTGTAGGAATTTAAATTATGCTAAATAGCACCATTAGAAATTTTAAATCTTGAATAACTTCAAAGCTATATTAGATAGAGATGCCATTTCACCTTCTACTCCTGTGTTATGGAATAGTTGTGCATTGCCATACCAATATGCTTTGAAGACACACACACTGATTTGCTATGCGGCAAATCATCTTTCCTAGTTTTGTTTTGTATTTCTTACTCTTTATCTCAATCTCAAGCTAACCTTTGGTTAATATCTTTTTCTAGATTGAGGATCAGTTCTTTACAACAGATATTGTTCCAGTTCATCTTGATTTCATCATAGTTGTTTAAAGGTCATGTGTCATTGATGAACCTTTGGTTATGCTGACAATGTTTTCTAGCTGTATTGTAATTCATTTTTGCCAATTCTTCCATCCATTTTGATACCTAAAAGTATAAGTATAAATTAAAGAGCTGGATCTGTTCCCATTGGCATGCCTAGTACTGTCTGATTTCCAACACAAGAGACGGATGGACTAACAAACATGAGGCATCGCGGCAACTCTGTGACCTGTGGTCCGCAGAGCTAAAAAGAACAAGATTAATCCTTGAGCATCACCCATACCAACTGACTTTACATCATCTAATTTGAGCTTTTCATACAAAATCAGTTAAACTTTGGCATTAATTTTTCTTGATGAAAAAGGAAGATTTCCTCCCAAGGTTTACTGCTTATGATGCTAACATATACAGATTACTGGCAGAAGTATACATGATAATGTGAATCATTATACACAGTTACCTTATCAGAATTGTTTTCTCATGTTTTGTGACTGTTTTACAGAGAAAGAGATGTACCAAACTGTAAATAACTTTTTGTTAAAGCTTTTGTGCAATTATAATTAAACATACTCTCAATCCAATCCTTTTGAATTTGACTGGCTTCTTCATCTATAATAATGAAATGGTATAAACATTAAAATCTTGCAGGTTTACCAAATTAGACAATTAGCATAAATTAACTCTTTTTTTAAGAACCAAATTTTGGTCTGAGTCAACAGCTTTTCTCTGTGCACATTGGGTGCAATGTGTACCGAGAAAAGCTATTGACCTGGGATATTCTCTCTGGAACTATAGGCATTCTGGTACTTGAATGAAAGGTCTTTTTACCAGGAATACCAATCTAGGATCCTGATGATAATTCAGACTAGTTTGACTTAAGTAGATCGACTTTAGATGTGATTGGCACTGAAAGAGTTAAAAACTCTACCACTTTCATTTTCATTTCCTAGGATGCACAGGTCTACATCACAAATTAATGTATTGAAATTGGATTGGTACCTCTATCTAGAATACCTCTGAAAATATCCTGCAGTTAAAACTTGGAAATATGCCTAATAAGCATAAATTGAAAATTGAAATTTTACAATTTTTGTTTTTATTTCACATATCAACAACATGAGAATTGAGGGGTCAAAAAAGCTAAATGGACATTTTCCTTGTTTGTTTTGCAGTCATGAAAAAGCCAAAATTGGGATTTCATTTCGGGCTGCCTCTATGTTGGAAAGTACATAATACATATATGGAAAACTAGACAAGATATAAACATCCTCGACAAAGTTTGTGAGCCACACAACTGTTCATTATTTCTGTGAAAAAAAAAATAATAAACTTAAGAATTACAGACACACTCGGACAGGGGTCTGACATTTG
>CAXHWN010001062.1:0-15000 GCA_964020975.1 Hermodice carunculata | reverse complement strand
AAGTAACGTGTTTTTAGTCACAGATACACGGTAGTGCATTGAATTAAGAGAAAAACTTGGGTCCCGAGACCCGCAAATAAAGTATGTTTAATACTCGGGACCCGTAGCGGGTAACCGGGTACCCGGGGCAAAAACCCTTACTGAAAAGATACACAGGAACATTTTGTAACTTGCATTTATTCAGGTACAGTGTAATAATTCCACCATTCGACACGTTGTCTATTCCTGAGAGAAAAGAGAAAAAGAAAGGAAAAGAAAGGACTTTAAAGTGAAAAAGGCAAAAATACACATGGATCTTTAATTTGTTTATTTATATCTAAGGTAGTCGGGTATTAACAATTGGATTCGGGACCCTAGTTTTTGGCATTTTGAAAGGGGGGGGGTCCATGGTACATGGGTCTCGAGTTAATGCACTAATACACGGCGTTGTTACCCACTTGAACGTGGCAAGACTTCAGACCAGACAATTGGGTAGAAGTTACAGGACAAGCCGCTGTACGTAGGTATTCGTCAAGCTGTGTTGTGGCTGAACATATACGAAAACGCCTGTAAAAACACCAGTGTTACATTTTGTAACTTTATACTGTCAGTGCGATCATTAATTTTGACGCGTAAACGTTCTTGCTTGGCTTCGGTAATTATCAATTGAAGGAGACTGCATAAATCCGCGTATAGGTAGGTTTTAGCTTTAAGTATTGCGCCTTGTACTATTCATGGTGCATATTCTATAACGGCAATGACAAATATTTTTAAAGTGGTCTGTAGCCCAGGGTACAATATGTTTCACGTTACACACTGGATTTAATGTCGCAGAAGATATGCCATAAGGTAGCCGGATATGACCTGATATACTTGACGGCTCAGCTGATTAACGACGGTGGGAGACGCAAATAATAACGACGAATATCATGTGCCTCTATTCTGATTTTTTGAAAATAATTTATCGATCTGCGCCTTCCGAATTTTAAACAAATAGCAGTCTGGTCGCCAGCGGTGGCTCCAAATATTCTAGTAAAACAGCGGAAACTGACACGTATAGCTGACTTAATTGACAGTTCGGCTGAGCCGTGAGCGTCTCCATTGTATGTTGTTTCATTTTAAGTGCAGATCATGGAGCATTGACCATAGTTGTTACTTTTCAGTCAACGCAAAGGCTTACAAGTACATTAAGTAGTAAACCATATTTCAAGTTAAATGATTACCATGTCCATCATATGGCACCAAAACACTATTTTGTGGCATTAATTGGAATCATTATTATTGAATATGGTATTGGTATATATATAAAACATGCATTATGTGACAAGGAAATTGGGTTTTGGAACTTGAACAGTGTTACATTAAAATTTATAATAACGAATAATGTATTGCTTTTATAGATAAGATTTGCTTGTTATGGATTTGTCGTCCATGTCACTCTGAGAGCTGAGCCTGATAGAATCCATACTGGCGCTGCAACAATATCCCCGACTGTATGCTTCTATGCATAAAAATAGAAAACCTTCCATAGACAAAACGCACGTGCAAGAATTTTGTTTCGGGTTGAGGTTATAAAAAAGGCTGAAATATTACCATAATATTTATGATAGACGTGTCACTGATCCATCTAATGGAAAATTTGGTACTTGTAGTTCATATGGAACTGTTTAGAAGCTTCATGTCGAGACAATTATCAGTCGTTTCCAGTAAAATGCATCTCAGGGATCCTTAGCGTTCCGCTACCTGGTAGCTAAACAAGAAATCAGTAGGTCAGGATCTCCGCTGCTTGCACTTAACAAAGTAGTTTCCCGTAACGCTGTTTGGACCAAGTGCTTTCAGATTTAGGAGTTCTGATAGTAAGTGTGTATGGATGTGCATGTGGAAAGCATGGTCATAGAATACAAAGAAGACAAATATGCGGGCAACTAATAGCCCAGATGCATCGCTTGTGTACTTTAAAGCCCGGGATCCCCGCCAAGCAGGTTTCTACACTTCTGCGAGCTGTGGCCTCACGGCGAATCGCTCGATATATTTCATTGTCAGAACGAAGCACCACATGGCTTTTTTTCATTCAGTGATATTCTCATTAAACAATGATCGCCTTGCATCAGTCCAATATTGCTTTACGCAAACAGATCGCACGTGGTGGTCGTGTGTCCAAGTCATCGGTGTCATCTATTAAACTGGTTATAGAGAGTTGTGTATATAGAGGAATATAATTGGTAGCCCGAACTTGATATGCAATGCATAGTGGTGTGTATTGATGCTGGGGCGTGGTGAGGCAGTCTACACTGCGTTAAGACCTGCAAACGTCCTTTTAAGAATGCGTGGATTTTCTACCTCGTATCGACAGATTATGTTCATCTGATGGATGAAAGCGCAGCCACGGCAGTCGTTGATTTATCAACCTAGGGCGCCTTTTACCGCAGGACTGGCCGTTACTGTGACCACAAGGGCAAAGGGCAGAGTTATTGAGTTTGACACAGCGATGATACTGTATTTAAAAATTGAGGTTCATCTGTGGGTAAATTGAGGACTCGTGCTTTTTGTTCAAGGGCTGCAGCTGGGACAACAATCTACTCTAGAGGCAATAATTTCGCCCCTGTTTGTAATAATTGTCACTCAGGGTCGTGATCCACTTGTACATAAAACAGATGAGCTACGTCCAAGCCCAAGGTAAGTGTTCTCCAAGGAAAATTACGTTGCTAATCTAATTCACAAACATCACCTGGTGGTAGAACCCTGGCCATTAGGTCTAGAACCTATCGTACAAAATCCATCAGAATACTGCATTTGAAGTAAGGAAAATAATCAAGGTTACCCTTTCTCAAAATGGTACGGGTTCATTTTCGTTCCGCCTGTACATTGCATAAGTTTGAACTTGCGGATCAATACAACTGATGCACTTGGAGGGACTGGCTTGGTTGATTTGTACAGCGTTTTGACATTTTTAGCAGAGCGTCACGTGGCTATGAAGCAGTGAGATCAAAGACAGATAATTTTTTGCAGATTTTTTGATGAATCATGAAATTTCAGTAAATAATACATAATCTCCCATATAATTCCATGCCATATTTCACTTGTGCCCTACTCTCTTTGTATTACCTTTCCAAATACTAAAAGGGATAACTACTACTACTACTACTACTACTACTACTACTACTACTACTACTACTACTACTACTACTACTACTACTACTACTACTACTACTACTACTACTACTACTACTACCACTACTACTACTACTACTACTACTACTACTACTACTACTACTACTACTGCCGCTAGTAGTAGTAGTAGCAGCAGTAGTAGTAGTAGTAGTAGTAGTAGTCGTCGTCGTCGTCGTCGTCGTCGTCGTCGTAGTAGTAGTAGTAGTAGTAGTAGTAGTAGTAGTAGTAGTAGTAGTAGTAGTAGTAGTAGTAGTAGTAGTAGTAGTAGTAGTAGTAGTAGTAGTAGTATTTGCTGTGGTGAAATATTGAGAACAGTTAATTACTTGTAAACATAAGAGAAGCCTGGAGATGCGTTTTCAAAATGCGACCGAAATTTGTCTTTGTATTTGTTGGTAATTGCAGAGTGTTAGAGGAACGCCATTTGATGTAAGTGACATTCACCTTGATTTAGGCCACAATTAATTTTATTTTCATTTTAGTAAGATCGAAATAAACAAATGAGTATGTTCATGATACTCTTTTATCCACGGATGCCATTTAAAATTGCAATTCAACCATCTTTTTGTGTAATTTTATGAAAACATTCAGTAAGCACATGAAACGCATAGTACATGACTGCAAATAGTGAAGTTATAGGTGCATTATAGTATCATTGCCATTATGATCTCTACTCATTTGGGTGAATGGCCACAAGTCTAAGTATAAGGATCAACTCTTTTCGACACTAATTTACTTTGGCGCAACATGGTTCCAGATGTCGTCTTTTTGTGGTATATGTTTTATTTACTTGGATGAATAATATGTATATTAAGGCATGAATCTTTCGTTAAGCTAGTTGCTGATTGGAAAGAGTTCTGATTATCTCATATGTAGATTTAGACAAAGAGCTTATGAGAACCTGGCCGCCATGGAAGGAGTTCTGGTCACCTTTTCTGTCGATTCGGGGATGGATCTTTCGATAAGCTGGTCCTCATTGAAAGGAGTTCCGTTGACCTTACAGTGTCTCATGTTCCATTCAAGAAAAAATGACTGTTTACATTGGATAAATTGGTTAAAAAAATGGACATGACTTAACTATCGAGCAAAAAATGTTTGCACTGGGTTAGCGTCCAAATTATAATTTTATCATACGCAAGCATAACTCTACGTTGTAAAGCTAAAAATGGCTGACAATTTACGAAGCACTTCAGAAAAAGGGTGAGATATACATGCACTGCTCCAGCTGCAAATGAGGCCTTGCTAGTATACCCAGAAAACAGTTGTATATATTTTAAATGCCATACATGTGTGCCAATTTGACATGTACATAATATGCCTGTGTAATAAATGTTAATATACAGATTTATAGCTTTGACATTTTAACTTGCACGTGTTGAGTACCGTAACAGTACGGAATGTCGGAATGTTCATAAATGTAAAGTTGTCACGACACAAAATTATAAATTATGATAGAACTTTCCCAAAAGGTTTTAAAAGATTCCAAAAATGTGTTATCGTGAATACCGCTAAGTTCCACATGTTTGAAACCAACGGGGAAAAACATTCAAAATTGTTCCATTTTTTTTTACTCATTACCCCCCCCCCCCATATATATATATATATATATATATATATATATATATATATATATATATATATATATATACATACATACATATATATATATATATATATATATATATGTATATATATATACATACATATACATTTGAAAACGATATTTAGAGACAAATGCTCAAATTAACAGTAAGCTGAGTTGGTAGTTTTGTGAGAATCAACAAATTAAACTAGCTATGCTATAGGCTCTGTATAGATTAACCAGCATGAATAGGTTGACTATTTAACTCGTTATTCAGGAATGAACAAGGAACGCCAAATACAAGAACATGAAACACGAATACTTAATACTGTCGCTGACATAAAAAGGAACGAAAGTAGTAAGCTAATATATGCTGTATTCAAACCGTACTATCTATCAAGATTTAGTTGCATAGTTCGATACGTGGTGGTCAGCAATCGCACTAGGAGCATAGTTTTGATTGGCAGTGTAAATAATAAACGAGGAGCTGTAATGCAATGTTCATTTTAGAGGTGTGCTGTTTTGGGCCTTTTCAGCTTTTGTTTGTTTGTTTGTTTGTTTGTTTGTTTGTTGTTTGTTTTTTGTTGTTTTGTTTTGTTTATTTGTATGTTTGTTTTTCTTGTTGTTTTTCTGGAAGAATTCAATATTTTTTAGAATACATCTGCTGCTGTAACTGGTAAAAATATAAACACATGTAGCGCCGATGGACCCAAAGACAACTCCAAATGACGATATTCCAAAAATACGCTTGGAACCCCAGCTAAAAGTTCTTCCTACCTAACGTGTTCTTCAGTTAAAGTTGTTAAGCGCCAAGGTAACCATTGTACCGCGGTATATTTCGAAGCTAACTTCCCGCAATTATTACAAGTAATTTGTAAGCCATATATCTGTTCTGGGAAGATGTTTCTGATTCAGTTATGTAATATGGCAGATAAAGTTATTTCAAGTCCACAGACCTCAATAGACACGATGAAAACTTTCCCTTGATCTGAGCCGAGCAAGAATGGGCTTGTGATATTTCCACACACTCAGTAAGATGTCGGCTGAAGACTTTACGACATGCTACAGTAATTCTTAGCTGAGGCAATATCATCTGTCAGCAAGTTTATTGCATGCGTTATTACTGTAAAGCACAGAAACTTACTATTACAGGCTGTGGCTGGATATTGGTTAGAAAATTTGAAACAAGGTTGTGTTTAGCCACTGGCATGGCCATGTTTGTTTCTTGTAGCTTCCGTTACGCGAAATCATTTACGGTTGAACACGCCTGTGCTCATTTTGTCGCGATGTTTCGAGAACTCCCCTTTGAGTATAATTACGCCATCTAAACCTACAAAAAACATCACTGCAGGCAATGAAGAATTGGAACCTTCTCAGGTGAAATTACGTTCCAAACCAGCAGTAACATCTCGGTAATATAAACCCTCTCCGAGCAAGGTCAAAAATGTAGTTTGAAACTCAAGGTGGCCCTTTATATCTATAGACAGAATCGGCGATGATCGACTGTAATATCAGTCTGAACTCTGCGTATATTAACACTTGTGTTTCGGGAAAAATCATGAAACACCGTGCCTTTATCTTAGATTGTTTTAAAGCCAGGCACTCCGCCAAAGTAATAAACATTGGACAATAATTTCCGATTTAATTAAAAATAAGAAGAATACTTCTGCGAAATTAATTATTCAATCGGCGTTTCTCTTAACGCTTTTAGTGAGAATAACAACAAAACCCTTCTCATCTGACTGTGGGTAATTCCAGAATCAAATCCACACATAAAGAATTCCGTCCAGGTATCAGCATGCGTATAAAAAAAAAAAAAAAAAAAAACATTACATAGTCCATGACAGCAAACATTTTTCTGGTAGTCGGCGCCGCACTTTCGACGAAACACGCCGCGAAAAGCTGTTGATTCAGTCCAATACTTAGCACAAAAGAGTTAAAAACGAAAGAACCTGGTGAAAAGTAGAAATGATTTTTCTGGAAATACAGCACAGGTGTTTTTCAACTTTCTGTTTGTTCCATAACATACATATATTACATACATACATACATACATACATACATACATACATACATACATACATACATACATACATACATACATACATACATACATACATACGTACATACATACATACATACATACATACATACGCACATAGATACATACATTGTGTGTGTGTGTGTGTGTGTGTGTGTGTGTGTGTGTGTGTGTGCTGATAGATAAATACAGGCAGGTTTGCACACCTTTGCGCTTGCGGATTCAGGAATGATTTTTACTCTCAATTTTGTTTATGATTGATGCATTACCAGGTCATACGTACTTATGAAATCACAATTTTAGCGTAGATTGTATGGCGTAGCTCTATAATCACGTAGAAGATATCTATCTCAAAGAAAATCTGAATATATATATATATATATATATATATATATATATATATATATATATATATATATATATATATATATATATATATATATATAATGTTAACAGGCAGTAGCAGAGGGTTTAACGTATAGTTTTGGATACTTCACTTACCTAATTTTTATTCCTGAACTGCAGTAACCACTTTTGCAGATGGATCACAAACTTCATCGCAAGATTTTCGTTAAACAAATAGATGGATCTAATACAGCAACATAGAATCCTTTAAGTAAAAAGCAACTGAAAGCATAATTTAGCCGATATGTAATCCAGCATTGATGGGTTTGAGAGAAAAAAAGTTCGCCTTCTTGGTACAACCTAGTTTCTTATGATTGTAATTAGAATGGATAAAGACAGATTTTGACCTGTCCTGGGTCAAAAAACAAAAATGTCTGTTCAGAAAAAAAGGAGAACAATTAGAAGCAGTAATCCTAGTAACATGTGAAAGACAGCAGTAGAGTTTTTTAATGTATAGATTTATGTGTACTTAGCTGAAGCGGAACGTCCAAAGATCAACTAAAGCTTGCTTCAAAAAAATTGGTCTTGTAATTTTCCTGGTATAAAATGTGTTACTTATAGTCGCTTGATGCTTCTTTAAGATTTCCATATACTGAAGAGTATTACAAGTCATTTTAACATTGCACTTGTTTCTTTTTTTCCAGAACCAGTGCCTAGTACTCATTACCCTATTCCGCAGTCCGAACTCTTTACTGTCCATAACCTAATCTGTCACTGTCTAACCTATATACATATAGAAGTACTATTGTCCATATTGTATACGTTTCTCTGTAGAATTTTGACATAGGATGTATTAGCACTGATAAATTAAACGGGCTTCATCGGTTAACTACTCAGAACATGTTTTGGAGCCTAAAATCTCTGACCCGAGACAAGACTTAACCAAAAAACATATAAGATTGCAATAATTAATGTATGTGCATTTGCCACGCGACGTTACACAAAACATTCTTTTCTTTTTTTTTGGGGGGGGGGGGGTGCAGTTATGTTTGCGAAGCTGCTTGTGGCAGGTTTGATCCAAATGCTCCTGTGAAATTACACTTTTCAACGTTGGCCACGTCCATGATATCAAACACTACGCGTGCAAAAATGATTACTGTCTTACCATTTTTTGTAAAAATACTTGGACCAAAGATTATGCATTTAATTGATTACATTCCGGATAACAGATTATACATTTAATCGATTACATTCTGTGTATCCCTTGAATACACAGAAATCATGCTTCAGCTCAGTTTCAGGTGTCTCACTGCTTTAACCCAGGACATATCCTGGTCGAATGATGCCTTTATCTGCACAAACGTACCGTCCCCGTCTGAGAGCACATGGCTCATCTTCAGCAAATCTATAATTCGGATATCGTTTCGATATGGATTACTTGCGTACAGTGACTGGAATATGGCTAACGGTCCCGAATGACCTATCGGCTCAAACTATTTGAATACGTAATATACCGTTCCAACACCAACTACGTGTTTACGCTGGTTGGCAGTTAAAATGCTGCCGACGTTCCCAAACGAACGGTGTGTGTATCTACATGTATATATGTGTAGACTCAACTGTGTTGCTCGATAACTATTACATTAGCTCCATCCAGTGTACAATTGAAAATATGTTTATGATCTTTATGATATAGTATTTTATTATTTTGGATGTTGTTGTCATGCCTATCGGGAGAGGAACCGACAGGGCTTGTTGTTTGCTCGATGCCATGATCGCTGTCGAACGAATCACCAAATCTGCATGCATGTCTACCTGTATGTACAACATGTAGAGTGAGAGTTTTGACCTGATAAACGCGAGTGAGGGTGTGGTGGCCACAGCTGACCCTTGAAGCACACCGTTTTGACCTACATTCGGATTCATTAAATTAAAAACAACTTCACCAGAACTGTTTTCAGGGTTCCAGCCAAAAGATGTCGATGGTATGTGATGGTTAGCTTACACTGTATTCACATTTATTAGTAAATAGCTGGTGATTATTTTAAACCCGAGAAGGACATGCATGTACTTGCCTTTATTTTAGCAATATATATATATATATATATATATATATATATATATATATATATATATATATATATATATATATATATATATATATATATATATATATATATATATATATATATATATGTATATATATATATATATATATATATATATATATATATATATATATATATATATATATATATATATATATATATATATATCGGATATGTCCCAAGTTGAACATTGACAATATTTTTCAGAATACATTTGATGCATTTGATTCCTATTGTATGAAATGGGCAAAGAAAGAAAACCAGAATTTCAGAAATTTGAAGTATGGTTATCAAACATGAAAACAGTCTTTAGAAAAAAAATTATCGTTATAAATCCGACATTAAGAATTTCAATACGGTTAATCTAATACAGCCTAAAGTTTCAAAAGCAGCCAAAGAACTACTAGAAAGATTGTAGTCACTAACATAGACGATGGAGGTAACAATTGTGGGATCATCTGCAAAAAATAATTATTATCTGGACGTGTTGAAAGATGAACTTGGTATAAACAATTTTCAGACATAAGAGGAAATGACGTGTATAAACTACGCAAACAATCCATTGATAATTTAATAGATACACGTAAAGATAAGATATGAAGGAATTTTTATATCAAAATTTCTGACGAGGACGCCTTTATTCCACTTTGGTTTTTGAAAGCAAATAACATAACAACCCTTTTAAATCTAGATTCATAGCTTGTGCTTCAACATGTACTACAAAACAATTATCAAAAGAAGTTACATTGTTTTTGACTGCAATCAGGAATCATTTTCGTAAATACTGTAATGCATTTTCTAGAAACTATGAAATAAGTTGTTTTTGGAGTGATAGCAATTATTCCGAGTTTGTATCTAAAATCGAAGATTTAAAAGCAAATAAAATATATATCAACTGTTTTGATTTTTCTACACTGTACACAAATCTACCCATAGATGAAGTCAAAAGTTCACTTTAAGAATTAATAAGCTAAACGTTTCAACATAATGGTAAATCATACATAAATACTAATTCGTATGCAAAGAAAGCATATCGGTCACACAATAAATATTAAAAAAGTAATATTAAATCTTACACTGTTGAAACTATAATAGATGCTGTAAAATTTCAGCTGGAGAATACTTTTGCTCAATGCGGACCAATGGGTTTTCAACAAATAAAAGGCATTCCAAAGTGTAGCAACTGGTCCCCTATACTGGCAGATTTATATTAAACCTGCTTTGAATTTAAGTACATGAATAAATTGATGGAAAAGGGCTTTCAAATGGCTACAAAATCATCAAACAACGCAAGATAAATTGATGACATTGCTTGTTAATGTACAAAATTTCAGTGAAACTGCTATAGAAATTTACCCAAAAGATATCTCTTTGGAGGGTAACAATTCAGATGGTTTCAGAGATGTGTTTCCGAACTTGGATATCCAGGTCACTAATAACAGTTTTTTTTAATTAAAGTCTATCACAAAATAGATGAGTTTAACTTTGAAGTAGTTAATTATCCTTTCCCGGACAGTAATATTTCGGAAACTATAGGGTATAATACCTTTTTGTCACATATTTTGAGATTTGGTCGTATATGTTATAAATTTCAGGACTTTGCATCTAGAACCAAATTTATTTACAATAAATTTTAGTCAAAAGGACTCAAAGATGTTCTTTGATCAAATATTTCTACAAATTTTGCTGTAAATATTCGGAGATGGTTAGAAAGTTTGGCTTCAATAATTGTAGAGATTTTAGACTTGCCCAGTTTTGCTACTTAATTTTATCTTTTGGCATCATTCTGTTTTAATATTCACCTTTCAAACAGTTTAGCCTAGCTTGTTTTCTGTTAGATTACCGGGGCTATCGGTAGCAAGCAGCAGCCTACGACAGTTACAAGCTTGCCTAATTGTACTTGATATCTGGTTAAGATATATTATATTTTCATTGCATTCTCTTGACCAACATACAAATGACTTCCATACTTTTCTCACTTGCCCTACAAATTTTGCTGTTAATATCCAAAGATTATTAAAACGTTTGGCTACATATAATTTCACAGTTTTTAGACCTTGTTTTGCTACTTAACCTTATCTTTTGGCATCATTCTGCTTTAATATTCACTTTCAGACATTTTAGGCTATCATGTCTTCTGTCGGGGGGGGGGATTGGTAGCAAGCAGCAGCGTACGACAGTTACAAGTTTGCCTAATTGTTCTTAAAACCGTGTGAAGAAAAAATGTTTTTATAACATTTTTTTGGCATAAATGCTAATGACTTTCATTCTTTTCTGACATGCCTCAATGCACATTTACTCAACATTAAAAAAATCACTCAAAATTGACAGTATTTTCTCAAATGTCACAAACCTAACACATTACATTGACTCAGGGTTGGCAGTGAAATAGAGCTTAATTGTTTGTAGATTTTCAAAGTGAGGTGTAGATGTCATCGTGGAGTTATTTTTACATCTGTGGTGCAGGATGTCCATTGTTGCAGTCCTTGTTAGGATTTCCCTGAGTTTGTACAGCTGGTCTAGCTGCAACTGTTTATTTTACAATCACTGGGACTGAATATAATGCTCCAGTTTGTTTCCACTTCAGTTATACACTGGCGGGTGGTTTAACTAGGATAAGCTATCCAGCTAGAAAGGGTACATATTGATCCAGGGGTAAGTCAAACTGTTCTTTTCTGAACCTGTACTATATAAATTTGATAATTATGGTTTGTTTGACAGGTATTCTTCTTTCATAATGAAGCACTGCATTTATAAGCAAAACTTCACGTATCAAACTAATTCATATTTTAACACTCTCATATTCATTCATTATTTTGTGCGTTGTCTTTGCTGAATATTTAGCTTAGATAACGAGCCGCTACTCAGAGAGACATGTACGGATAATAGGTTCCGAACTTGTTTTGAGTAGTTACCCGCTGAGAACCCTCTAATTTATTTGGGTTAATACTGCCTATGTCAAAATTTTTACCCAAAAAAAATTAACACCACAACGGTGCTTGTGTCAGAAGAAACAATAAGCAACAACCAGGAAAGCTTGAAATTATACGCTATTCATCCTGAGACAGGGAGCAACGACCACGATTGGTAACATTGGTTCGTATGTTGAACTTTATGTTGTTGATAGGTATTAGAAACGGCACTGAACTATAACTTGAAACCTCCGATGAACACATTGCTAAAAATTTCCCATGGCACAAGCAGGTCGACCAACACAAGGAAGAGGGCAGTACTTATAACCAGTTCAATTGCTTAATGGTTCAGACAGGCCATTCAAAAGACAAACTTGTTCAGAGATGACCAGATTTGGATCCATTTAGGTCCCTTTATACATTAATTTTATTTATTTGTTTATTTATTCATTTATTTATTTATTTATTATTTATTTATTTATTTATTATTTATTTATTTATTTATTTATTTATTTATTTATTTATGTATTTATTTATTTATTTATTTATTTATTTATTTATTTATTTATTGATGATTGATTGATTGATTGGTTGATTGATCGATTGATTGATTGATTTATCTATCTATCTGCCTGTCTGTCTGTCTGTCTGTCTATATATCTATCCATCTATCTATCTATCTATCTATCTATCTGTCTATCTATCTATCTATCTGTCTGTCTGTCTATCTATTCATTTATTCATTGCATACATTTGGGAAATTAACTCTAATGCCTACTGTTTGTTCACTCCGAATGGACCAATCGATTGAGTATGCAATCACACACAACTATGAATCGGTTTCTTTGAGTTTCAGGGGTTATTTTCAATGACAGAATACAGCCCAACATATTCTCTTCAAAAAGTAACTGCTGATAAACGTCTGTTCTGCATTATTTGCCAGATGATGATTGTCGTTTGTCATCTTTAAATATATTACAATATTAGTGATTTTCAATTACAAATGCAACTTGTTTTTTTAAGAGTCTCTGGGCAACTCTGCACAAAGTGTGAAGTCCTTCCATGCATGATCAACTAGCAATTGCGCACCTGCGCATATTTCTGGGGAGGGTGTCCAAAGGTAATGCAGTTTACTTACACAAAGTTGGATTCATATAGGGGTATGCCTTTTTAGCAATAGTTTTTTTTTATTAATATGCTTAAACCAAACAAAGTAGAAACTGATGCACTTTGTAACTTAGAGCTCATGCGAATGTGAAACGTATAATCTAATTGCTCATGATGCACCCTCCCCCCAAAAAACTAAAATGGGAATTTGCAGAATGTGTTAAATTGTTCATTTTGTGACAAGCAAAATAAGTCTTTGCTATTACAGTTTGTTACCCTTTTATGCGTTATCTTGGAGAAATTTTAAAATATTTCCATGTGTCTATGATATTTTATAACGTATAGGCCCACATGTGCTACATATTCGTCACAGTAAGCTACAACCCTCAGGCTGCTTTATCCGAGGATGGGACAACTTACAAATCCATGCTTTTTGCCAACTCGGAGTGAACAGACTCTAAAGTTACGGTTAGATCTTACGTAATGTTTTCATGATTAAGATGTTACCATGTATGTTCTTGCGAAATGCTGTATGCACCTTTTGTGACCCGAGAAGTCATCTATTAAAAAAAATATTAAACCGAATATGCTACGTTAATTTTTGAACCCAACGTATTTGATTACAAATTAGCGTTTGTAATGTGACATTCGGCTCACCGCAAGCTTGTCTGTATCGTACCATATTTGGGCGTTACAGACTTTGTATACTACATTCGTCTCGGATCAAACCTTACACTGTCTTGAAAACCTCCAGAACACCGAGGGACGGAGGCCTGATTACAAATGTTATTGTTAAACGAGGTCATAAAACAATACAGTTCTTATCTAGACAACACTAATTGTGTTGCCACATCTTTCTTGTCTTTTCCATGCTTGATGACTGACTGTTTCCGTTTATTTGTGCGTGTAAATGCAGATATTTTCTTGTACTTTCATATCTGTGGCGTTTAAATGTATATGTTCTAAGTTGTGAAGATTGGTTTTTATAAATGTTATGCTACCATCGTTGAAATAAGAAATACAGGTAGTTTTTCCCTTTCTTTTATGTAAGTTAATAATGTCGTGGTCCTTTTCCCTGACCATAGTACTTAAAGTCAAGTTACTAAATCCCATTCCCCAATAAAAGAAAAGATAGAAAAAGAGGGCCACGACATTATGGTGCTAGACCGGGTTAAGCACACGTTTGAACGTTCACGGACGTTATAGAAAATGTTGACTTTCATTTATACAGAGAGAGAGAGAGAGAGAGAGAGAGAGAGAGAGAGAGAGAGAGAGAGAGAGAGAGAGAGAGAGAGAGAGAGAGAGAGAGAGAGGAGAGAGAGAGAGAGGAAGAGAGAGAGAGAGAGAGAGAGAGAGAGAGAGAGAGAGAGAGAGAGAGAGAGAGAGAGAGAGAGAGAGAGAGTCCAGCTACCGCAGAAACATTCACATAAAGCGCATTCATAAAGAATATTTTTGCCATTAATGCTTTATATACTGGCATGAAGGATAGTCATATTTCGACCTCACGCAGTCCAGAACGTACCAATTCATAAAGCTTTTGGAATTTTGCGCAGAGTTAGTAGTTGTTAGGGTAATGAACTTAGCCCATTTTCTACACGGCCAGCCAATAAGTAATTAAAAGGTGTGAACACCATATTTACCTACATGATATTCAATGCAGCACGTGATGTTTCTTTCCATTACATATGCGCGGACATTTATGGATTTGGTTCCGTGAGAGAAAGTAACATTACATTGAACATTGATACACTTCGGTTC
>CAXHWN010001061.1:411600-431600 GCA_964020975.1 Hermodice carunculata | reverse complement strand
GTTGAGGACATACGCCGAAAGCCTCATTGGTATTTGTAAAGTATACCCTTGTGTTATAAGTATTTTTAAAACTAATCACAAATTGTTCTAAAAGTTTAGAAAGAATACATAAAATTGATGCTGGTCTAAAGTTACTTGCCTCAAGAGCACTTTGTTTTTTATGTAAGGGAATCACTCTAGCCATTTTTAGCTCTTTTTGGAACTCGAGCCGCTGAAATTGACAAGTTTACTATGTAAGTAAAAAGATATTTTTTTTATAATATCTGCACTACCTTTCATAAACTTGTACCTTTATAAACTTTGCAGGTAAATTATCCAGCCCAGTGCTTCTATAACTGTCAATATTCTTTAAGAGTTTAAGAACATAATCTTCCGATACCTATTGAATATTGAATTCACCCTCTGTTATGCCTTGGTCACTATAAAACTGTTTTACCTTAGCAATACAAAAATTACCTAATGCAGTAGGTAAGTTACTTCACAAGGGTACTGGCACCAGAAGTAAAATAGGAGTTGAACTTGTAGGCCACCTGTTTTCCATAGTAACAAATGTGTTGCTTCCAACTGCAAAGCTATAAATTTTCACAATCTAACACACACACACACACACACACACACACACACACACACACACACACACCACTGCCAGTGTCCTTCTTAGTATATGTGACATGTACATTTGCATATGACCACAGCAACACTCAAGCAATGGCAACTAATATATACAATGTACATGAATATGACTCTCAAAAGAAAATCTACAAAAATACAGTTATCCTATTCTTATGAATGTCAGTCTCCTTAATTGTTTGGAGTCATGCAGCTGGTGATATTTCACACATCCAGCAAATAATAATTGTAGAATTTTCTGCATGAAAAACCAAAAACAAAAAACAAAAAGCAGTCCAAGAGAGAGTGCAGCTGGGTATGTAAAAATTGTGTATTGCATGCTAAAGCTAGAGTGAACCCAAACTAACCTACACAATGTACACACAGGATAAGATGTTGAGAGACAGGCACCCAACAGCTTACAGCACATGAGGGGTTATTATGATATGCCACTCAAAAAAATAAAATAAAATAAAATAAAATAAAAAAATACTAGCCTACATTAGAAATACTGTGCACGGGCAATAATTTTTTATCAGTTCTTAATCACCTGCAATGAAAATCTTGGATTACAAAAAATGTTATATTCTATGGTACAGAATTGGCCCTCACCTTCTCCTCCCTATCAACATGTGCATGCATCAAGACAGGCAGAGATGTACCACCTGCTGCCTGAAACATCATGCCCACCTGATTACCATCAGCCCCTTGTGAATCTCTGCTGGAAATCCCTTTTTCCTACAGCATTTTGAATGTCACAATTTTTTGCAGTTTATTAAATCCATAAATTTACATTACCATAAAAATTTCACACGTCATTGACCCAGTATCTGGACTAAAGAAACCACAAATTTATCAAAAAACATATTTGTCAATTATTAAAAAATGCATATACATGAAGAGAAAAAAGTGATTTACAGTATAAATGTCAGTTTAGACTGCAAATAAAAGTTGGAAGAACGCCAGTTACTTTGTATCTTGCTAGCTGAGAGTCCAGCTGCGTCACTGATATCACAGTCTCTAAGTCTAAATATTTGTCTGGCTACTCCAACAAAATTAAAAGCAATTTTTGCTTGTTCAGTACATTAAATATGTACTGCATCCTGACAATAGAATGAGTTGCTAGGAGAAATACAGTTGATGTGATTTTTGTGTCTTAGACTATAAGCACTCTCTCAGAAAGCAGCCTTGTGATCTTAAAAATAGGTCATGGCTACCAATGCAATATACATGTGTAATCATAAACAGTGTCCTATGTAAAAGACCTCCATGATTATAAGAAAACACATACGTTGCAAATTAATACTTTGTGGCAGTTTTATTTTTGCTTTTGCAGTTAAACTAGGTCTGTGAATTCAGAAATCATACAATATTCTGGCACCATGAGGCTTTTCCTTATTGTAGTAACCAAACAAGCAATGTTTGCTTTTGATGTCATGCATTTCTGCAAGAAGGATCCGTTTTGTGTCACCAAGGAGCTTGAAAGTGAAAGGAGAGCAAACTTGTACACTGCAGCTATTCCTGTGTATGTTGCAATGTCATGCTTACAAACACACTACAGTACCGATCGAAAGTCTTTTGACACCTCCACGCGCTGACCGCGCGTGACTCTCGTGCTGACCGCGGCAGTACGCGGCCATGGACCGAGCACTTTCCACGCAGGCACCCGCGCTGACTCGGGCGAGTTACCATGCGGACATGCCGTGCCCGCGGAGGACCGAGACGAAAAGATGTTTACATATATACCTACTGTAAAGTATATAATAAATTTCAACAAATGGACTGTTGTCTTCACGTGAAATATCAATAGTACATGACTGTGTGGGATCCGGCTGGACATGAATCTAAGCTAAAGTGATCTTGGGCATTTTTCTTCGAGTTGGACTAAGAGTACGTAATGATTCATTTTGCACAGTAAAATAACAATGACCAGGTACACGTACATGCAGAACCACTTTCAGTGCGACAGTTTACGAATCACCCTTCACAAGCACTAACCATGTCAATATTATTTTGGAATCGAGAATCCCAGCATATTGTCAACAGATCCAGTCTCCTGTGTGTGCCACAACTATCAAATAAAAAAAAAAAATCAAAAAGCAAAATATCTGGTCACTCGAGTGGACTTCATCAGAAATACCATCCTCCAGTGTTAAGATTTTACTGCCAATAAAATAATTGAGCTTCTGCAATGCATAGTTTCCTTCAGACCTATGCCGATGGGCGCTACCGCGGTCTTGCCGTTGGGTCGTTCACCTTCAATTTTGTTCCAGAAACATGAACAGAATAACTCTTACACGTTGCGGCCTACAAGTACGATAGTTCGAATGGTAAAAGTAAAACTTGTAAGTTACGTGTGAAATCAGTGACCAGTGCTTCGCTTTCAGTACTGAGTTGGAAACCCTTGATACGCAATAACCAGTAAGCCCATACATGCCATGGGCCGGTAACCCTGGTGAAGGAAGGAAGGAAGGAAGGAAGGAAGGAAGGAAAGAAGGAAGGAAGGAAGGAAGGAAGGAAGGAAGGAAGGAAGGAAGGAAGGAAGGAAGGAAAGAAAGAAAGAAAGAAAGAAAGAAAGAAATGTGCTCAAACCGTCAAGGTGCCAAGACCGAGTCGCTATGACATACACACACCGGTCTGGACCATGCAGCTGGAAGTCTGGGCTGCAGAGCTGTCAATCATTTGCTTGCTGTCCTGCAGAATCTCGTGACGCAGGCAACTGGCAAGGTGCCAACATTACCATACTGCACCAGTTGGTTTGGGGGCTGTTTGAAGTAGCGTCGGCAGCAAGGAGCTGGCTTCAAACTTTCAGTTTTAAGCGCGTGCCTTTGGCACAACCAAAGCTGGTCATACCAATGTGCCGACATTTCAAAATATCGGTACATCAAGAGGGGGGGAGGGTCAAAAAACCCACACACTGGCGACAGGTCAGAACTGGCTGACAAACTTTGATGCTCAAATACAACTATTTTTGAAATATGGCTGACAAGTGATCGACCCATTCAATTTCAAGCACCGGTCCGAGGGCTAACTTGTGCCGGGAAGATGTGATGACCACTGCCTGATAATCAACACACACACACTTGCACACACACAATTTCTTCCTTGTGCACTTCCACGAAGTTTCAGATCTTGCGAGTTATGTGACCATCACATGGTGACGGCCATGTGAAGTGCCCGCATCATTCAGAATTTTAATAGTCATCTGGGCACTCAGTATTTTGACATTACAAAGACAATGTATCCATCCTTGATTTCCCAATTAATTATGATGAATTTGTTTTGTGTTTTTTTGTTTTTGTCTTTTCTTCCTTGCCAAGTCACTGATTGTAAAAAGTTACGGCGACTCAGAAATGTGTTATTTTTAGGCCTAATGTGTAACTATGTGCCTAAATCAATGATTCCACACGTAATACAGCCATCAAAATCAAATGCAGGCGAATGAAAAATGACAGTCTGTTGCTACCATTTTGCTGCCAGTAGGCTTCCTGGTAAAAAAAAAAAGGCGGAAGAAAAGGGCTATCGCACGTTAAAAACAAGATATGTTTGTAAAACATAGATGCCCCCTGCCCTCATTACCCTTGCCCTCGCTACCCTATTGATAGTGGTAGATGGGGCACAAGTGACCTTACAAAATTAGTGAAGGTTGATCATACATCAATGTCACATATCTTTATACTTTAACCTAGCCCTTAAAAAATGACTAAAAACCTGGGCAATATAAAAGTTATAGCTGAAAAATTAGTCATCATTTTGAAATCATATTCAGCAAAGTGGCTTTATGACCTTGGAAATTATGGCAAGGTCACTCATTTTCACTGGACCCTCTTCAGTTATAGTGAAAAAAAAGGAAGTCTACTGTCTGTGTGTGACCCTCAAAACTGGGTCAAGGTCACCCATCTACAAACTCAAACCAGCCCTTATAGGCAACCATAAAGCTGTGCAATATAAAAGTGCTACCTATAAAATGCAAGATATCATGCAGAGACAGTATTCAACCAAATGGCTCTGTGACCTTTGAAAATAGGTCAAGGTCAACCATCTTCAAACTTGACCTAGACCTGAATACGGACAATTATCCAGTGGAATATTAAAGTCCTAGTTTACAAACCTCTTCAGTTATCATGTGGAAACCAAAGTTAACTCAGGTACCAACCCATATTCAGTAAAGTGGCTCTGTGACCTTTAAATGAGGTCACGGTCATCCATCTTCGTACTTTACCTAGCCTCAAATATGGACTATTATCCTGTGCAATATAAAAGTCCTACCTTAAAAACCTCTTCAGTTATTGTGCGAAAAACAAAGTTAACTCAGGTACCACTGTGACCTTGGAAATTAGGTCAAGGTCACCCATCTTCAAACTTCGCCTAGCTTTTGATTAGAATGATACACCTATACAGTATCAAAGTCCTAGATCAAAAACTTCTTGAGTTATTGTGTGGAAACCACAGTCTAACTACAATCTCTCTGTGACCCTGAAAACTGGGTCAAGGTCACCCATCTTCAAAATCAATCTAGCCCTTACAGAGAACCATAAACCTGTGCAATATAAAAGTTCTAGCTTCAAGGTATAAGTTATCATGCAGAAAGCATGAAACCATATTCAGTAAAGTGGCTCTGTGACTTTTAAAATGAGGTCAAGGTCATCCATCTTCGAACTTCACCTAGCCCCAAATATGGACTATAATCCTGTGCAATATAAAAGACCTAGCTTAAAAACCTCTTCAGTTATTGTGCGGAAACCAAAGTTAACTCAGGTACCACTGTGACCTTGGAAATTAGGTCAAGGTCACCCATCTTCTAACTTCGCCTAGCTTTTGACAAGAATAATACACCTATACAGTATCAAAGTCCTGGCTCAAAAACTTCTTGAGTTATTATGTGGAAACCACAGTCTACCGACAGACCGACAGACCGACAGACAGACCGACATGTGCAACGCTATATGCTCCACCTTCTTCGAAGGGGGGCATAATACAAAACTCGTTTTACCAGCCTTGTTGGCTGCTGTGGACCATTGCCACTGTCACTGACTACGTTAATTGTTATGAACATTAGTTGTCATCTGTACATTTGCAACGGACATGGAAAACCTTTTCCTTGGAAAATAAAACTATTGGTATGAAAATATGAATTGGGCGGCAAATATTTATTTTATTTTTGTAATGTTTCTAATAAAATCAACAAAAGAAAAAAAGAAAACAAACAAACGAAACAAAACATCAAAATCGTTATGGCGGCAACGCACATTTGCCCGAGTTTTGCACAGATTATGAGAGGTCATCCCGCAAGAAAATAAAAAAAAAGGGGGGGGGGGAACAAAGCCTGGCAGGTAATATATAACAAAATGTATTCAATCTGTTATGTCTATGATATGCTGTTGTCTCTTACTCATACAGCAACACCCAGCATGCACGCTCCTAAAACCCATAAAGTCATGTAGGCATATAACAATCTCGTATACTTGTTGTACGTTAACACTGCATTCATGGGCCCTTTGCTTCCCCCCCCCCTCCCCAAGGCAGCACCATTTAACCTCAAATGATATGAAACCCCAATAGTCCCTCTCTGAAAAGTCAACTGGTTTGACGCCGTTAATAAATTTGCTGAATATACAAAATCAAAAAAAAAAAAAAGAAGAAAACTCATAACTGATATCGCCTGTATTCTTCCACTCCTCTCTTTCCGTTGTACGAGCTTAATTAAAATTCCCACTGCTAAAATCAAATTTCAAATCACTGATTTTCTCTTTGTATACACACACAGACAGAATTCTCAACTGAAGCCAAACAAAAGAAATTAATATCTTTCAGGTATGTAATTTTAAAGAAAGGAAAAGAAATAGATGAGAAAAAAATGATTTGATTCCCCTGTAGTATATTCAATGAGACCATCTGTCTGTCTCCCTATAGAAGCCGAATTATAAAAGGTCGTAGGGACAAATGAGTTTTTTAAAAAAGAGCACCTTTTCAGTGATGTAGGCCTAATGTAATTGGGGAACGAATGAGAGAAGCAGCTTTTCATTTGGGTTTATCCAAAAGAAAGAAAGACAGAGAGAGAGACAGAGAGAGAGAGAGAGAGAGAGAGAGAGACAAAGAAAGAAAGAAAGAAAGAAAGAAAGAAAGGAAGGAAGGAAGGAAGGAAGGAAGGAAGGAAAAAAGGAAGAAAGAAATCATGTAAATCAGAGCAGTCTGGCCGCGCAATACACACATGCATGTGTAAATTGCTCCCCTGCTGTTTGGTTATCAGATCGTTATCAACTGATCCCTTTACCGCAATGATGACTGACCTGGGAAAAAGCCAAGAGTGGACTTCTCCGTGTTGTTGGCTCGTGTGTCTTTTCGTGTCCGTGAACCCGACTTAAATATTTGGCATCAGCAGTATGATGTCGGGCTATTAAACACTTTACATTTAACCCTTTATCGGTTGGACTACAAGACCAAGTGAGCAGTTTTCCAAAATTCCATGCATGGTGCGCGTATTCCATTTGCGCCCAGACGCGAACCTGTTGACTGTCGTTAGGCCCGTTTCATGGAAGCCCATGGGTAATATCATGCTGTTTGGTTTTCTCTCTATAGCCCCCTCCCAAAACAAATGAAAAAAAGAGGTGGAGGAAGGGAGGGGAGAGAGAGAGAGAGAGAGAGAGAGAGAGAGAGAGAGAGAGAGAGAGAGAGAGAGAGAGAGAGAGAGAGAGAGAGAGAGAGAGAGAGAGAGAGAGAGAGAGAGAGAGAGAGAGAGAGAGAGAGAGAGAGAGAGAGAGAGAGAGAGAGAGAGAGAGAGAGAGTCAGCATATATGGAAACTACTGATTCAGAAGGCATACATGCATATGTAGATGCATAAAGATTTTGATGAGAGAACAGGATAAGCAAAGTATCAATAATGTATTTAAAAACTTAGTTGTGGATTCCGTTGGGTGCGTACGAAATAGGCCTATATGTCTAACTCAGAGATTAATTTCTTAGCGTACCACTTTAAGTGGTCACAATTATGAGTGTACCATTGTTGCTAATATTAGATAAGATGCAGTGACATGAATGAGTGACTTTATTCGACAGCACTGCATACACAACAGGGTGATATGTCTGCCAACACAACACGACAAAAAGAGATATAATGCAATACACACATCACAATCATATAAAACACAGAACACATCAGTATATACAACACATTACAAGCTGGAGTAAAGTGTCACTTGCTTCCGGAGATGAGGGTTGAGGGAGGAGAACTTCCAGCAGTGATAGGGGTGAGCGTGAAGGTGCAAAGCTGGGGGGGGGGGGGGCGCGCACTGCCATTGGTTGGTACCTTGGAGGAAAGTTAGTGATTTCTCCAAGGTTGGTACACTATGTATGTGTATGTGCCGCTACATCATAGGATATATACTTTTTCAACAAATTGGTATCGAATGGGTTATCAAAACAAATACATCTGGTACAGACCGGGTATAGAAAAAGCCACCAGCTGACTAGCACACATACAGGGTGTTGTTTTTACTTATTGCAGCCCTGTGATTAGGTCAGGATTTTCTCAGTGCATGCCACCATTTTCTCAGTGATAGAAAACAAATACTGTAAGTTATTACGACATATATACTAGCCGGTAAGTGGTGTAGGTTAAATGGCAAGATGGGACATTAAAACATTTTAAGAGATGGAGTAGGGCCATCTTGCAATTTAAATAACTCAGAATGCAATGATGATTGGTCATGGCATGCATGGAAGGGCCAGATATGTGTCAATCTACCCAAGCTACCAAGTGGTCACTGGCCATGTTCACCTATTCCAAGTGGATCTCCTCAGTTTTCCCCATGTTGACTGGCTGCATGTGTACATGTACCATGTTACTAATTTAGATGATGACCTAGCCCAAATGTGCTGATAAGGAATACATAATCCACATGGTGGGAGCTCATATTTCTCACTTTTTTCATACTGAAGAAAGCCCACCTATACAAGTGGTAGAGAATTGAAAAGAGGGCTGTGTGAAAAGGGCCCCTCTTCAGCTGACCTTGACATTCAACACATAATAAGTGTCACTCCAGTCCATGGAATGTCAGGATTTTGGAGAGGAAGAAAAATCAAGTGTTTCCATTGCAATCCCCATTGCCTTACATGGTAATCAAATGCATTAACTGACAAGTATCCAAAATGAAAATTTGTTTAAATCAGGAATCCAGTGTCATCGCCCAGTGAACAAATTTGGTTGATCCTCCCTCAAACTACATAAATTCCACTAAGTTTGAGAACAATCCGCGTGCCATTTTTAGAAATGTCTGAACACACACAAAAATTAATAAAATAAACAAAAAAAATTGCAGTGTCACCTGTTGCACAAATTAAGGTGGGGGAGGGGGGGGGGGGGAGAGAGAACAATTTCTAAGCAATTGGCTGAACACTTTCAGAGAAAATGATTTTTTTTAGGATTATGCCCCAAAAAAATTAACCAAGAAAATTAATAAAAAATCTAAAAATCACTGGAGTATGACTATTTGAATATAGTTGGTAGAGAACAACTCAAAGTACACCCCCACCAAGTTTCAAATGAATCTGATAGACAGTTTTGGAGAAAATGTCTAAAAACTTGTATTTTCATTGCAACCTCCATTAATATTACTTGCCAGGTAATCAAAAGGAATTCAAGCATTAACACAGATACCCCAAAAATTTGTTAAAAATTAAGGATCAATGCAGTACCACCTCCTGAACAAACTTTGGGTCTATGCAAGCTATAGAAAAGGTGTACTCAACAATAAGTACCTGAATTGAAAAAAATCTTCAAAATTCAGGAATCCACAGCAGTGCTACCTAGTCAACACCTGTGCTTGACCCTTCCACAAGGAACATATCCACAATGTTTCAACTTAATCTGAGCCACCGATCTGGAGAAAAAGTCACAAGTATCAAAAACACACAAAATTCATAAAAAAATGGGGGAAAAAAATATGCAGGGCCACCTGGTGAACAAATTAAGAACTAAGAGTCCCTAGGAGTGTTCTTATATCACATCAAAGCTATTGGGTAGCGGTTGTGGAAAAGAAGATTTTTTAAGATTTGTCAAAAAAAAGAACAAGAAAATTCATTAAAAAATCCAAAAATCACTGGAGCGTGACCATTTGTATAAACCTGGTAGAACCCCGCCCAAGGTACATTGCTACGAAGTATGAAGTCAATCTGTATGGCGGTTTTTGAGAAGTCGAAAATGTGAATTAGCATTAGAATGCCAATTGACTTGCATAGTAATCAGTAGGATTACACTGACCAATAAGTACCCAAATTGAAAAAAAAAATCTTTAAAAATCAGGCATCTACAGCAGTGCCACCTAGGGAACACCTTGTTTGACCCTTCCACCAGGAACATATCCACCACATTTCAGCTTAATCTGAGTGATGGTTCTGGAGAAGAAGTCAAAAATAGCAAAATCAACAAAAAATCATAAAAAAAACAAGAGGGCTGTGTGAACAGCCCATGCCTCAGCTGATCTTAACATTCATCACACTTGCAGCTCTGTGAACTTGGCAAAGGATCAAGGTCATCAATGTTCTGAGTAAGTCCGACCTTTATAGAAAAACACTAACATGTGTAACATCAAGGTTCAAGTAGTTTTCAAGTTATAATGAAGAGTAAAATTCATGTATGTTGCACTGTGACCCCACAAATGAGGTCAAAGTCATTCATGTACTGTCTAAGCATGACATTCATAAAGAAACATTAACATGTTCAGCATCACATTACTAACTCAAAACAGATCTCAATTTATCAAGTAAACAGTAAATTTCATGTCAGTTGTCCTGTGAATTAGCATTAGAATGCCCATTGACTTACATAGCAATCAATAGGAAAGCTGCATTGACCGATAAGTACCCCGACTGAAAATCCTTAAAAATCAGGAATCCCAAACAGTGCCACCTTGTAAACAACTTTGTTTAACCCTTCCACAAGAACATATCCATCACATTTCAGCTTAATCTGAGTGACGGTTCAGAGAACAAGTAAAAAATAGCAAAACCATACAAAAAATTCATTAAAAAAAATTTAGAAAAAAATTGCAGCGCCACCTGGTGAACAAATTGGGAACTAGGTGTCCCTGGGAGTGTCAATGTATAAAATCAAAGCAATTGGGTGAGCAGTTTCAGAGGAGAAGAGTTTTTAAGGTTTGCCCCAAGAAAGAAAAAAAAAAATCATAAAAAATCCAAAAATCAATAGAGCGTGACCATTTGAACAAACTTGGTAGAGATCCACCCAAGGCACATCCCCACCAAGTTTGAAGTAAATCTGGCCAAAGTTATTTATGTTATAACCATTACAAGAAATTCCCATGTTAAACTTTCCTATTAAAACTTTTGTAAAGATTTTTGAAAAAAAAATAATAAAAAAATCCAAAATTCATTGGAACATGACCATTAGAACAAACCTGGTAGACACCCACCCAAGGTACATCCCAACCAAGTTTGAAGAAAATTTGGATGACTGTTTTGGAGAAGTCGCAAATGTAAATTAGCATTAGAATGCTCGTTGACTTGCATGGTAATCAATAGGAAAGGTGCATTTACCGAAAAGTAGCCAAATTAAAAAAATCATTTAACATCAGGAATCCGCAGCATTCCCACATAGTGAGACATTGTTGACCCTTCCACAAAGAACATACCCACCACGTTTAAGCTTAATCTGAGTGACGGTTCTGGCAAAAAAGTCGAGAATAGCTATAACATACAACAAAAAAAAAATCATAAAAAAATAGAAAATATTTGCAGGGTCACCTGGTGAACAAATTAAGAACAAGGAGTCCCTAGGTGTCTTCCTGTGTGATATCAAAGCAATTGGGTAAGTGGTTTCAGAGAAGAAGATTTTTTAAGATTTGTCCAAAAAAAAAGAAAAAAAATTCATTAAAAATCCAAAAATCATTGGAGCATGACCATTTGAACAAACCTGGTAGAAACCCACCCAAGGTACATTGCCACCAAGTTTGAAGTTAATCTGGATGATGGTTTTGGAGCAGAAGTCGAAAATGTGAATTAGCACTAGAATGCCCATTGACTTCCATAGTAGTCAAAAGGAATGTTGCATTGACCAATAAGTGCCCGAATTGAAAAAATCGTTAAAAAATCAGGAATCTGCAGCATTCCCACATAGTGAACAACTTTGTTTGACCCTTCCAAAAGGAACATGTCCACCATGTTTCAGCTTAATCTGAGTGACGGTTCTGGAGAAGTCGAAAATAGCTATAACACACAAAATTTGATAAAAAAAATTAGGGAAAAATGCAGCGCCACCTGGTGAACAAATTAAAAACTAAGAGTCCCCATGAGTATCCCTGTGCGATATCAAAGCAATTGGGTGAGCAGTTTCGGAGAAGATTTTTTAAGATTTGCCCCCCAAAAAGAACAAAAAAAAAAAATCGTAAAAAATTCAAAAATCAATGGGGCGTCAACATTTGAACAAACTTGATAGAGATCTACCCAAGGCACATCCCTACCAAGTTTAAAGTGAATCTGGCTGATGGTTTTGGAGAAGTCAAAAATGTGAATTACGGACGTCTCTACTTTGATGCACTTATGTAGAAAAACATGACTCATATTCATAAATATCAAACCCAACAATGACAGCAAAGAGATTCCACAGTTACCAAAGCATCAACATTCATCTTCCAATACCAATGTGAAGAAACAAATTTCACTCCTGACTTGAGACAGGCAGTCACCCACTAAATGCAACTGGTGGTTTTGAACCGGTCCTCTCAACCTTTGAAATATTCATCATTAAATACAGACTATAGTGTTTCCAATATGTACAAGCCCAACCACACAAAATCCAAATTTTATTACTTCTGCAAAAGATAAAGGACAATTGGTAGGCCTATCACTATTTTGGTTCTTCTGACTAGTTCGTCAGCTGAGTTTATAGCAAAAGTAGAAAGTAGGCCTATATCAGTTTTTGTGATATCTATGAATCTGGAATATTATCTAATTAATAATTTAAATGATTGAATCACTGTTATAGAGTATCAAATGCAATGAGTAGACTTCTACAAGTCCTTCACGAAAAAATTGAAGTTCTACAGACGGACGTCTCTACTATGATACACTTATGTAGAAAAACATGACTCATATTCATAAATATCAAACCCAACAATGACAGCAAAGAGATTCCATAGTTACCAAAGCATCAACATTCATCTTCCATTACCAATGTGAAGAAACAAATTTCACTCCTGACTTGAGACAGGCAGTCACCCACTAAATGCAACTGGTGGTTTTAAACTGGTCCTCTCAACCTTTGAAATATTCTTCAATAAATACAGACTATAGTGTTTCCAATATGTACAGCCCAACCACACAAATTCCAAATTTTATTACTTCTGAAAAAGATAAAGGAGAATCGGACGGATGACGGATGTCTCCTTTGAAACTTAAAAGCTTTGTACACTATTCCACCATACTGACACCGGTATAAACCAGTAAATGATTATACAATTTTAACACTATAAAGTTGACTAGAGGTGTTATGAGGTAAAGTGTACTAAGGTTTTTGGCTGAAAGCCACCTCTTCCACTGTATGGATGGACGACAGACCCTCACAAGCTCAGCTGACTGACAAGTCAGCTGAGCTAAAATTAAAAAAATAAATGGATTGAGACCAATTGAACAAATTTCATAGAGACCCACCCAAGGTACATCCCATCCCCCACCAAGCTTTGTGAATCTTGCTGACGGTTTTGGAGAAGTTAAAAATGTGAATTGTGGACTGACAGATGAAGGACTACAGAAAACGGACCATACTATAACCTCAGTTGACTTGTCAGCTGAGATGAAAATAGACAAGAGGAATACTCCATACCTGAGTGAGGTAATTATGCCAGGACCCCCTACCAGATGATTTATAGGGTATTTAAACTCAAGATTTATATACATGTCATATCAATGAAGCCCATGACCAAGCTGCACCATTTCCTGGTATCAACTGCTTCACTGAACCTATAAACGTATCATGTGCAACTGGCACAAAAGTTCAGAGAAGCAGTACCACAAATGGGGTGTTGGCATCTATGTAGATTGTGCACATGGAGAAATCAGAGAAAAGAAACCAAGGAAAGTGAATACCACCTGGTATGAGAAGACATCATACAAATGTCTTTGACACTCGAAGGAACCTTATGACTTGTTATTACTTTAATATAGACCTTTTTATCTTTCACAGGCTTTGCAGGTATGAAACGCTGGTTTTGCAAAAGGTCTTTATTAATAAGACATGCATGCATTAACTACTAGCTTCCATGACATGGTGCAGAAAGCAAATTCCCGTAGTTGTCAATCCGATTGCATACAGATCATGTTATTTTGAAGAACACATGCATGGGGAAGCCCTACCCCACCCCTTTCCAGTTTACCCGGATGGGCACAAAAAGTTATTATAGAACACTGCCACATTAGTTAGAGATTTATATTTGTCATATAGCGACAGTGATGAGGATCTACCAGGCACACCAGTAACAGGAAATTAAATATATATATATATATATATATATATATATATATATATATATATATATATATATATATATATATATATATATATATATATATAGCTTTATTTATAGAGGGTAACTCAGTTAGTATAGCAGAATACTAATCTTCCCTGAGGCCCTCTAAAAGACAAATACAGTAAAATACACGTGGTACATTTTGTTATACAATGAAATATGGGCTTTAAGAGTATTTAAGATACAATGACAGTACATTTACTCATTATCACGTAATGAAATAATGTATCTTGTACAGTTCCTTTTAAATGACAACAACGTAGCAGATTTCGTTACTTCATTAGGTAGCTTATTCCAAGCTGTGGCTCCATCATAACTGAAAGTCATTTTTTGATACCCAGTTTTGGGACGAGAAATGTAGAGTTTATCACAATTAGTTGATCTTAAATTCACAGAGTGTACATCTTTCACATAATGGAACATTTTTGAGAGATAGTCTGGTGCCATACCTTTCAAAGCCTTGAACACAAGTAGAGATTTCCTGTAAAAAATTCTTTCCTCAATTGTCATCCAATGGAGCTTCTTCACTATCTTTGCATAACTCTGAAATTCATTGTTATTCACTACTAAATAGGCAGCCTGTTTGTGGAGACGCTGAACTTTTCTTAGTAAAGACTTTTTGCAGTTACCCCAAATGCTACAGCAGTAGTCTATATGTGGCAAAATGTAGGCACTTACAAACATTTTTCTTACATAGAAGGGTATGAAATGTCGTATTTTCCTCAGGATATTTAGATTAACTGCAACCTTCTTACAAATATTAGAAACTTGTGCATCCCAAGTCAAAAACCTGTTTATACATAGACCAAGAAATTTTTGCTGGCTTACATTTTCCAGCAAGGCATCTTCTAAATAAATTTTCAGATTATCATCATCCAATGCTGCAGCTCTTCTTTTAGAAGTTAATAACATAGTTTTTGTTTTGTTTTGATTCGCAAGTAATCTATTGTTTTGACACCACATTCCAGCTATATTTGCTTTGGCATTTAACCTTTCTTCAATATCTTTTATACAAGAACCAACTACATGAAAAGTTGTATCATCCGCATACATATTAATCTCTCCCTCACCTAGGTACAGTGGGAGGTCATTGATGAATATAATAAAGAAAAGGGGCCCTAGTATTGAGCCCTGAGGAACTCCATATACCACCTTTTGGGGCTTAGACATCACTTTCTTAATACACACTGCTTGATATCTATCAGTAAGATAAGACTTAAACCATTTATGTGCCATATCAGAACACGCATAAACCTTCAGTTTTTCCAGAAGATGATGATCAACTAAATCAAAAGCTTTTTGTAAATCAAGTAGGACTGTCCCCACCATCTGACCATCATCTAAAGCTTTGTACCACAAATCTAGTAATTTGTTTAAACTGGTCTCACATGAATGACATTTCCGGAACCCAGACTGACATGAACAGAGGAGATTATAATCAGTAAGAAATTGATAGAAACAGGAATGGACATGCCTTTCTAGAATTTTGGACAAAGCAGACAAAACAGATATTGGTCTATAATTATTCACATCCATTGTTTCACCATCCTTGTGAATTGGGGTAACTTTGGCTATTTTCCAGTCAGTTGGAAATATGCTTGTTTCTATGCTTAAATTAAGTATCTTAGTTAGTGGTTTTGAAATACATGGCAAAGCTGCTTTCAGTAACCTGACATCAAGATCATCTGTACCTCTTGACTTCTTACAGTCTAGCTTTTCCACCTTAGCAATGACATCACACTCTTTCATAAGAGGTATGATGAAGTTTACACCAACAGGAACCTTGCTGTCAACAAAGCCTTGAATCTTTTCCAGTCCATCATATAACTTATCACCTTTGGGAACTTTAGACAATAATTGACTGGCAATGGATGTGAAGTGTTCGTTAAAGCATGTAGCAATATTTTCTTCATTAGTGATAACTTCGTTGTTCACTCTTAGGGCAGATGGTGCATTTTGTTTTTTCTTACCTGATAAATTCTGTAAGGTCTTCCATAGTCTACTAGGATTTTTAACATTTTCAGTCACAACTTGCATGTAAAATTGTTTTTTAGCATTTAAAATTTTTTGTACAACCTTATTTCTCCACACCTTGTACATATCGATATTACCTAAAGATTTGTGTTTATCACGCATTTTCATAACATCTATTACATCTCCATTTATCCATTCAGGTTGACTAATGTGTTTAACTCGATGAACTTTCAGGGGAGCATGTAATTTGAGAACTTCATTGAATTTTGTCATGAGTACAGTTATTATAAAGCCTTCATTTGGGTTTTCACATGAATATACCGGTTGCCAATCAATATTTTGTAAATCCTGCAGAAAATGTTGTGCCTTGAAGTTTTTCATACACCTGTATTGTATAGCAGTGTGGCCTGGGTCATTTTTCATACTATTGCTGCCACAGTTAAGTACAAGACACACAGGAAAGTGGTCACTGAGACCAAGTTTAGGTACTGCTACTTGTTTTACAGATAACAGGCTTGAAACATAAATATGGTCAATAAGTGTCTCAGAGGTCTTCGTAACTCTTGTTGGCACTTTTACCATTTGGGATAGCTGGAAAGAGGAAATACAGTCAGCCCACACATTTTTGTTGTTTAGTTTAAACCAGTCAATGTTTAGATCACCAAGTATGACAAATTCCTTATTTTGAGTATATGCTTGCTCCAACTGTTTCTCAAAGTTATTTATCCATTCTACTCTAGCATTGGGTGGTCTGTATACAAAACAAATCAATACTGATTTACAGTTAGGTTTCTGAATTTCAAGCCATATGGATTCAATATTTTCATCTTGCATGTCCTTTCTATGAACAAATGGAGTTTGAGTTGAGATATAAGAAACAATACCTCCACCCTTTCTATGTTGCCTGTCCCTTCGGATCATGTTAAATCCACTTATCATAATTTGTGAGTCTGCGATGTTACCATTTAAGAAAGTTTCGGTTACACCCAATATATCAGCTTCTAATTTTGTCTTTTGTAACATAACCCGAAGCTGGTCTACTTTTGGTTGTAAGTGGCATATGTTCAAATGTGCTACTTTGAGACCTTTTTTGGTCAGACCAAGACTTAACACTGACTCTGTATTACACCCACTTTTTCCATCAATCTCAGACCTAGTGATACACTTATCTATATTACTCTTTTCATGTGGTGAAGATAATACATGAACTGTTTTGTCATTATTTGTATCCATGGTGCATTCACCATTAGGTATTTTGTTCTAGTTTGTAGCATTGCTTTGTTTACCCGAGTTTACATTCACATTGTTATTGTTGTTCAGTTCAGTGTCATGTACAGACTGCTCCTCATCATTTTTGACAGGTGAGCATGGAGTCATCTTACCTGTAGGTGATGCACATTCGCATGGCCTACTCTTGTTGCAGTCAATGCACAGAGAAGTTAGTGGGTGAAAGCGGTTACACATACTAGCAGGTCCGGCATGATCTTCCTTGCCACTGTCCTATGTACTATTACTGGTGAATTTGTGGCACATCTTTTGCTTATGTCCTTCGGTGTTACAGTTGTTGCAGCGAAGAGGACGCCTGTGCCGACATCTTGCTTTAAGATGATTAGTCTCACCACAGTTAAAACAAGCTTTCCTCTCATGGTGTCTTGGCATTGGAGAGTAAAGTTAACCCTTTTTTGAATGGTGTTTTGAACTGGGCGATGACCAGTGACTACCTCAATGTTGTTGGCATGTGGTATCACTGCTATACAGTCGTCTGTTGCACAGGTATCTACAGATGTCTGGTCGTGAGGCTCCTGGAGAGGTACAACTCTGTTGATACACCCCAGTAGGATGCTGGTGCCAGTCCTGTTGATATGGTATTGGTCACTGTGTAGATACCTCTCTATAGCAACACCATCACAGCTTAGCATATGACTGTTGTCAATGAACATGCACCCTTCTTGCTGGGCCAGATCCTGTAGCATTTGGTTCAAGATCACCACCTTGGCTGCATACTTGTCCGCCCGTGGACAGATGCTGGATATAAGTACATCCCCATTGAACTTTGAGGTTATGGTATCCAACATAGACTTGTAGGATTCCTTGAACTGCACAGGATCCTCTGTGATTTGGCATGTACCCACATGGACAACTATTGATCTGTAGTGGCCCAACTTCATCGTCTCAAAGACTGACTTAAGCTTGCGGGTTGTGGTTCCTCTCAGGCAGCGTATATCAACATGGCTACCAATGTTTTTTTTCTGCTACATACTTTAGTTGGGAAGTACCAATCAGAAGGATGTTGTTGCTTCTGTTCAGTTGTAACGAGGGGTGAGGTGGAGGCAGGGAGCCCACACTGCCAGCACTCTGTGTACTCTCATTGTTGTCATCACAAGTTGAGTATTTGCTTCCAGCTGCCTCCACAGGAGATCTGTTTGTGCTGGTATGCTGTGTCTTGATCTGGGTCTGCAGCTTCTCTATAGTCTGATAGGCTTGACCAAGTTCCTGTCTGAGTTTGATTATCTCAGATTCCAGGGCTCCAAACATACATTCCATGAAACTTGCATCCACCTGTGACTTGGCTGTAGGTGCCCCTAGAGGGTCTTGGGGGGTCTCTGGCAGCCTCCTTGGTGGCACAGCTGAGTCAGTGTCATGCTTGAGTGGACATCCCTCTGCTGTGTCAGGCCTGAGCTCAATAGATGCCTGGGGACTTGGGCTGCCTGAGGCTGTAAGTAGGTCAGCTTCCTGGCTGCTGCTGCTGCTGCTGAGAGGGGCAGCCTGCCTGGTTATGGGTGTAGACTGAGTAACTGGGTCACCCATCCTGTCTGGAGATGTTACCATATCCATAGCCATAGTACTTGAATGAAGTTCTTTCTCAATTTCACTGTCATGGAACCCCGAGAAGGATTCTATATCCTCAGTATTGTCCAGGCCAAGTCCATTAAAAAGAGCCTCCATTGTGGAATTTATAAACTTGCTTGGAAACTCAAACATCTTAGACCATGATGAGCTGGTAGAATAAGATGTCCATGTCCATGACTCCATCTTGGCATGTGCATGCAGTACTCAAAATCAAGTGGCAGAATGTGTATTTTCACTGTAGTCAGAATAGTAAAAACTGATTTCTGTGACTTCTTGGTACCTTCATAGATAAATGTACCTACTTTGTTTGTAGTTAAGAGGTACAAAACACCCTAAAATAGTACTTATACTGAGAGCCAAGTGAGCTCTGACCTCTGCGTAGTGCCACCTAGTGGAGAGATATACTCCACATTTTTCTTTGGAGATTGATGGACAATGTGATTAACTCTCTTAGGACGGTTGTCGAGTTCATCCGACATTACAAACACTTCATTCAGAGACGGTTGTCGAGTGCATTCAATATTCCAATCAACACATGAAAAAGTAAATCGTACATGTCCCTGGAGTGATCGCACTTGTTCATGTAGATATATTAACGTAGTAAAACATACATATTTTATTTCACAGAGTTGGTTTGGGCCGTAAAAATGCGTATTTTCCTTTCTCAGAGCTCAAATAAAACTATCGTCAGCTCGTTTCTGTTGTTGTGTCAATTTGTGCCAACAAGATTCCAAAATAACGGTCAAATTTGCACTACTTTGCTACGTTCTGCCATCGTGTTTACATTTGTGGTATTTATCTTGTTTGGTACCATCAGAAAGCCCGTCCTCTCATCTCTATTTTTATACTGGTTTCCTATCGGCTAACCATGATGGTTGAGAACATTTCCCACGTAAAGAGAGCATGTTTTCTCACGAAAATTTCCGTATATGGGATCCACATTCGTATCCTCGCTTCTTTTCCTGCAATATTTTACTATCAATTTTATTTTTAAACGCCTCTCCAGGAAAACAGCTGAAGCTTTTTTA
>CAXHWN010001061.1:378400-411400 GCA_964020975.1 Hermodice carunculata | reverse complement strand
CGATTTAGTTGGGGTTAGTGATTCGGAGGAGGAATTTGTTTTGTGTGGACTCCTTCACTGGAGATAGTGGTCACAGTGTTGACAACGACACACAAAATAATGCAAAAACTCTTCACTCGCCCAGCGCCAGCTTGGCTTTATTTCGAGAGCTGGTTGGAGACTCAGACTCAGATAGTGACTTCAAGGGCTACCGTCCCATAAGTGACTCTGATGGCTCTGATGATGAGTCTCATACAGCTTCAATTTCAGTTACGGCTAGTAATATCACGCATGAACATGATGAAAGCGGCACTCAATCAAATATCACACCCACCCAAACCAATCTGGCAAGTTGTCACGCTGATCAGCAAGACTGGTTGCCCAATTTTACACAGGAGATGGGAATAACGTTTCCTACCACCAGGAATGAACCAGAGGTGGAAATATTTTCTAAAGTTTTTGACGATGACTTAGTCACATCAATTGTGACAGAAACTAACTGTTATGCTATCAGTACTTCACAAAACATCCCAAAGAAAGTTTGCCACCTCACTCTTTAGCAAGAGCTTGGAGGGATGTTGACCTCCCAGAGATGAGGGCCTTTGGGCAAATTGCTGTATATGGGTACAGTTCAATTACCCATCTACAAATCATATTGGTCAACTGATGGGCTAATGAGCATGAAAGGCTTCCTCAGCATCATGAGCCATGACCACTGGACCCTTATCTGGATGTTCTTTTATGTTGCCGTTAACGAAGCTGCGTAACCGAAAGAACATCCAGATTACGAAAGTTCCAAGAACTATATAATCCTGACCAAGAACTATCAATAGATGAATCTTTGATTGCTTTCAAAGGGAGATCTACGATGGTACAATACATGCCACAAAAGCCACAAAAGTGGGGCCTGAGGGGGTGGGCGCTCTGTGAGGCCAAAACTGCATGGGTACTGTATTAACTGGGACTTGTACACAGGAAAAAAAACAAAACACTGAACATGGCCTTGCATACAAAATTGTATTAGATGTGGCAACCCCAGTCATAAACAAAGGGCATCATACATATATATGGATAATTTTTTTTCAAGTAGCCACCTCTTGACTGAACTTGGCAACAGAGGCACAGGCGCTTGTGGCACCTTATGGTCAAATTGGGATATGGTACACCTCCAGAAATCAAATCAGCAAGACTGAGAAAAAAAAAAGATCCTCCCAAGTTTCTGCAGAAAGAAAATATCATGTATATTGCATGGATGGACAAAAAACAATTGCATAATGATGCAATGATGGTAAAAAGGGTGAGATGTAGGGATCAAGGCAACCAGAATATGCGAGAGGTCCAAAAAGCCCATGGCCACCGTGGCCTATAATCAATTCATGTGTGGGGTCGACTAGATAGACCAAAAGTTGTGGACTTACTTATCAGTCCACACATCAGTGAAATGGTGGAAAAAAGTATTCGTCTATTTACTGGAGCTTACTTCCTTACAGTTCTCCATCATATGACAACAGATCCATAGCAGATGAAAAGACAAATTTGCACTCAGCTTGGGGGGGGGGGGTTTCGTTTTACATATTTTATCCACTCTGCAACTTAGGAAGGGCTATTTGAGGCTGGTGGTGTTTGGTGCTCGTCGCTATGCTGCATGGCTGCCATACTGCTGGCCAACTTTGGCAAGTAGTAAATAATAGTCCAACACAAAATGAGGCCGGCCGCGGGCATTGGGTAATTTATCTAAATTTGTCACCAGAGGTCTCTGGTAAATCATTGTTTATTAGAATGGAATGGCGGCGATCACAAAGGATGAATTTTATGTGAATTTACTTCAAATAAAGCTTTGGAATGGCTGAAAATAACAGGAAAAGGTTGCAGTTTTGGAGAAATGTATAATTCCGTTTTATTTTACCGATTCCGCAAATCCGTGATACTGGACATCCCTACCCAATGTGTCCATACCCATGTTTTCAAAGGTATCATACCTTACAAAATTACAAAGTTAACTGCAGTAAAGAACATCACAGCCAGTGATATGCATAAGGTGCATCTACTTGACAAAAACAAAACACTTTCAACCTAAAGATTGAACTTGTTAGCATGGTGTTAAATATGTTATGAACTTATTCTGAAGCTTTGTGAAAATAGCATATTTTATTCTAATTAGATATAATTTTAATAACACGATATAAAAATGAAAATGTTGAAATGATTGACCTGTTGAGAAGTACATGTATCCATGCCATGCTGAGGACTTGAATGCTACCATTTATTTGCACGGAGACATCAAAAATGCAAATTGAATACTTAATTATATTAGTATGCAAATAAGGTTTAATTAGAATATTTCACTTTTGAAAAAAAAAACCTGCTTGAAATATGTCAACTAATTCACTATTGGTATAACACTGGCCAGAGAGAAAGCATGGAATAAAAAGTGGGTTGAAAAACAAGACAAGACAACAAATTATAGTTTTTAGTTATGTTTATTGCATGCAAATTGCTCATTTGCATAAGTTATGCACATTAGGCAAATTAATTGTGCATGTATAAATGATCCCCAGGTCACAAGGAACAAACTTTATACACATCACTTACCTGTACCTGCAAGAGTAAAAAAGTTACAGGACTCTGAAAACCCCCTCCCCCCCCCCCACCCCCGACAAAATGCCAACCAAAAATGACCAGTCTGCAGCATAGTAAAGCCCATTTAGATGGCAGACCTAAGGGAGTTAAGGACACAGACACATGAAAAGAACACAAGAAGATACAAAACAGACGTTTATAGAACTTCACAATATTCATCAGTAATTAACTATAATTTACTCACACATCAATTATATTTAAATACTATATGTACAATTTTTACATAACGATATTGATAGCATTGAACTTGAACTCTGTGCACTCAGAGAACGCTGCATTATGATGTCACAGGAACTTTGACCTCTGACCTTCAACCTGTTGTCCAAGCATTTTCACTGCAAACAAGCAAGCCTCACATGCCCACTTAGGCTCTGTATTCTTCAATGAAGTGAGGTAGCCTCCATACCCCTGAGGAAGGGGCGAAAGGCCCCGAAACATGTCAGGGAGACTACCTACAAATATTTAATATACATTTGTGTTTGCCTTTATGTCTTGTTACTTAACAAAGATTTTACCGATTCTCCAAGATCTACTTTAGCACCAGCCTCACGTTTTCTGCATCACTAGCACTTCATTTTTAGAACAAGGATTGTCATACTTTAGGCCACATGCCCCAGAACCTGCAGAATTTTGCAACAATACTGTACATTAGACTGTATGTTACTGCACCATCACTCCTATGTACATTTTAAATTTGTCTGACCATGTGAATTCTGGAATGACAGCTGCCCCTTCAATTATACCTAAATTTTTAACTCAAAAATCTTCTTATGAGCTGTCACATTCTCAACCTGCTGAAGTTTTAGAAATTCAACCAACCAGACAAGTTGTTAAAGAAGGCAAGCTGATGCAAATTTAAGATGCCATAATTCGTTTACATTTAATGGATGTTGCTTCCCTGAAATTAACCTTGCATAATGTCTTTGTCAGCTTTATTGTGATGCAACCTTTCACTTGTAAATTGTTTTCCACTTGAACAGGAAAAAGCTGATGATTAATGCTTCCACTCCAAGTGGGGCTCTGTGTCAACTACCATATGTCTGTCACACCACCATCGATAAGTAATCAGTGGTACCACCAATCTTTTTTTTTTCATACAAATTCAGCCAAAACTGAAAACCTGTATCCTTGGATAACATTATGAACTAAAAAGAAAGTCTTGGGAGTGGAAAATGCAAATGTTTGACATCCAATGAAGCATATAAATTAGAAATATGGATGCACAAATGTACATGGCTGAACAACAAAACATATGGCATCCAAGCAGCACTTAACTGGTGCCACAGACCAAGTTTATTGCAAGTTGCACTAGGACTGATATTGCCTCAATATATGCTTTACAAAAAAAAAACAACAAAAAACTAATATCTAAAAATGCCACAAACTATTGATTTGATGGGACCACTTGGATCACCTAGGTGTAGATCACACCATGACTAATGTAAATGAACAAATTAACCACAAGAATCACAAATTGTAGCAACTTTCAGGGGTCCTGCCTTGGCATATACTAGACAAAAAAATTACGCTAAGCACATTCTCCAGTTGTACAATATTGCAATTTAGTAAGCAACCAAAGTGGATGATGATGATGATGATGATGATGATGATGATGATGATGATGATGATGATGATGATGATGATGATGGTGGTGGTGGTGGTGGTGGTGGTGGTGGTGATACCATGAACAACAACAACACTAACTGAACTTGGAAGAATCGTCTATTTGCAAAGCCAAAGGGCCCATTAAGTTAATGACACTCTATTATAAGCTTCAAGGTACATGTAGGCCTGTGGTGTGTCCAGGTTTCAAAAAGTGTACAAGTTGTTGGGGGGGGGGGGGGGGGCATCAATCAATTCTTAAGTTAAAATGGTATGCACAATGTACTTTAAAACTGCATTTTCTTGCCTTCCTACACTTCTCTAGAGCATAACATGATTACAATATAAATCTAATTTTCAGCATTTTCTGTTTCAAAATTATCTTGCCGAAAAATAATATTTTCTTATGTTTCACTTTTGGTGCAGGGTTATGAGAAGCAATCTGCTAACGTATAAAATAATGTGCCAATACAGACATGTGGAAATCCTTCAGAAGAACAAGAGGAATATGCCCACCTGTGACATGATATTTTTGCTCAAATTGCATGCATAGCAGAAAGTTGTTGGCTATTTCCACACATCATTCTCTATTGAGAAAAAAAGTAAGGGAAGCATGTGGCATTGATGTTATAACATGGCACCTCACAAAGTCTATGAAAATGACTTGTTTTCTAAAGTGAAATTCAAAAATAGTAACTCACGGTTGATCACGACCTACACATTGTCACAACTAATTTTTAATTGTGACACACTTGCATTAGTGACATGGTGTATTAACATATAGACAAAATCAAATATGCACCAGGGATATGTTTGATTACAAATCACGTGATGGTCACTCATGATTTTCTTAACCAATGATCCCTTGCGACAGAAAAATGGAAACTCACTCTCAGCCATGTAAGATTCTCTTATGTACAATATGATAAGTGTTACTATAAAGTGGCCAGTCCCCCCCCCCCCCAACTCCCTTCGTCAAGATTAGTGTTGAAATTATGTGTATCTGACAATAAAGTTCACAACTTTCCGTATTACTCGAGAAAATGTTATACATATTAAGGCATTTTGGCACATCGTAGCTTCCCTCTTTCATCTATACTTGCGTCATCTTTGTATTGCAGATATTGCTAATAATAGTGACATTATGTGACATTTTAATCATGTCTTGCCATCTCTACCAAACAAAATTAATTGTATGTAATGTATTTTTCTGCATGAATTGCATGTATCTGTAAAATTTATAGTTTTCCAGAGATGAAAGAATTAAGTGAACCTAATCCTTTTCAACTGCATGCTTTTTTTATGTTTCAGTAGTCCTTTTCTCAGCCTTTGTTAAAGCACTAATGGGGGGCAATAAAAAATACATACAATACCTGCCAGTGTATCTTGTGTCCTAAAATATTGATTCACATAAGAATCACTGAAATCAAGTCATGCCATCTTGAAACAAAAGAAACAAAAACAAACAAAAATGCACAAGTATTAAAGTTGTGCCACAGGGTCATAAAACATTCACAGGTAGAATTATAGCAAAACCCTCCTGTGTTTGCTGAGCATGACAAATGCACTTGAGCAGTGGAATTGACAGGATTAAATACAGTAAAGTTACCTGTGCTATTGATTTATACTACACAAGATGCTGCATATGATATCCTTGCATCCTTTCACGGAGACGAAAACAAATCAAAATTGCATGAGGGTATACAATGGGGAATGACTGATTTCATGCCAAATGTAATTCATTTTTTGGCATGCTTAAACACTGGGCAAGTCTTTTCCCAAGTGCTTCAAAAGCCAACTAGCTTAAAGATAAAATCTTTAATCTGTTCCCTTGTGTTCACTTATGCGTATCAATACGATAAGGACAGTTATTTTCCAAGCTGGGTGGGAGATTTATAATTGCTATGACCCATCTGGTACACCTTTACAAATTGATCAGTCAGACTCTGGTCATGGAACATGTCATCAGTTTCACTATTTACACACAATGTGAGGGTCTCAAAGAAAATTAACTGATGGCCATAAAATACAAAGTCCTTGTTTTGAATCAAAAAGGGAGATCACCCGCATGTTTGCATTATTTTCAGGTTTAATGATTCACTTGCGATGTGTAAGTTTGAATATATTATCATGAATCCATGGTCTTAAATAATGCTATCTTATCATCTTGATATGTTATTCTGCCTCAACTGTACAGACTCAAGAATTAACAAGAGGACACTAAGAAACTTCAGCTGTTTAATTATTCCCCACATACATTAAAAATGTGTATTCTGAAAGGCATCTGTTGCCAACTGAGTGCAATTTACCATTCTTCAGCTATTGTGTGGGACCTCAACTCAATTTGTTCCTTGTTGATCGTACTACCAAGGCAGACAAGCTGACTGTGTTTTAGGATACATCTATTAGCTGATGAATTGCCAAGTGCCTTTATCAGCTCTTGATTATATGAGTAATCTGACCATGAAAAAATCTACTTATAACAACATATGCATGCACACCAGTAATGTACATTTTACCTAAGATCCACAAGGCTAATGTACCTTGAAGACCAATCGTCTCAGCGGTAAACAGTGCAATGGACAAAATATCTGCTTTTGTAGATATATTCACCTTAAAGCCTTAGTCCCTCAAGACCCCTCCGACATAAAAGACACAACCAATTTCTTATGTAAACTCTCACAAATAAATTTTTCAGACACTGACATTTTGGTCACTATGGAAGTTAAACCTCAGTATACCAGTATAGTGCACAAATGATATATCAATGATGGCGCATCAGCACTGAATAAACAATTTAATGACTACCCTCACACTTGGTTCCTCCTCAAACTAATACACACAGTACACACCTGTAACAATTTCAAATTTGAGGACAAATTTTATCTACAAATCCTGAGGGCTTCAATGGTCACAAAAAATGGTGCCTTGCTATGCGAACATCCTCATGTGTGAGTTAGAACAGAAAATCTTAGAATCAGCCCCCTTAAAACTGAAAGTATGTTACCAGTTCATGGCTAATCCTATTTTTAGTATGGCCTCATGGCCATGATACATTAATCACTTTCCTCCACTCCCTTAATGAAGCTCACAACTCTATAGCTATCAAATTCACACGAGAAGCCTATGCAACAGAGATTTATAACTTCCTTGATGTGAAGTCAAACTATCTGGCATCAATGTAAAGATCTACACTGAATAATAAAACGAAGCCCATATCCCACACCTTTCAGATTTTAGCTCGGATGAGATAGACTGGTAGCCAGTTATTCCAGATCCCATTCAACCAGTCGTTATTCTGGAAATAGATTCAGGAAAATGATACATCCTGTCAAGATGAGAATGATCCATTGACTACCTTCAATGATGAGCAACTTCAAAAAATAGATCAATCAACTAACCAAGTTTTACTGAACATTCAGATGATTTTGGATAATTGCAAGCCAGTCTCTATTTTATATACGGACTTAGCTTTGTCCAGTGACTCCAGTGATGAAGATTAACTGTACAAGTTTCATATTGGAACTTTTTCTATTCATAATAATTTATTTGTATTATCAAAAACATGGAGGTATTTGCAGATTTGTGAACTGATATAGACACTCTATAGTTAATATTAATCACGGGTTTTCATAGATGTATACATTTCATTATGACCTGTAAGTTCTTCACTTTTTTAACATGATCACGACATGGAGACAGAAATAACCGCAAAAATTTCCATTATTAACATGTTACCTTATGAACAGACTTAATATTTTAATGAGACGCAGAGACAACTATAATGACGTCACGTTGCTACGCACTTGCGCAGCATGCATGAACAACCATTATTCTTTGAAAACACCTCAAATCTAATGTACCAAGAAAATTAAAAATCAACTGCCCCCAGGGGCAGGCTCTCCCACTCTCAGCAACTCTAATCTTTGGGCTTGTTGGTTCTGTTCACTTCTATATTTGTTTCATAATGTGAAGATCCAGATTCTGGAACATACACACACCCCACCTGAGCTGTCAAGGACTGAGACACTCAGATAAGTGAGGGATAACCACTGGATACACCACCTTTGCACATCATGGGTAGATAGGCAGTCTTGCCCAGTATTATGCCAAATTTTAGTTCAATGTCCATCTATCCACAAATGACATTAAGCTTCATCTAATATGGTCAGCCTATGTAAACACTGTAAAGTCCTGAAAGAAAAGGCAACTGTTGAGTACCAATTTTATAAGGATGTATGAATAAATTGTGAATAATTTCACAATGCATTGACTGGAGAACCCTATTTCAGTTAATGTGATCAAAGGAGCTGTGGTTACACTTAGTTACGAAGCTCACATCTGTCACCTGTGGGGGTATGTGCGATCTATTTTGACCTGACAGAACAAAAATTCAAGTCATCAACTAACACATCTTTCTGACAGTCAGACCTGTAGATTACATGTAGCTCAACCGAACCTCTAGGCATTACTTTAACATAACATTGTCCAACATCTCTTGGCAACATTACCTCACACTACATAAAGACATTGTCTTTTGACAGTGTTTCAGTTACTCCCTTATGAGCTCAGCTATGAGCAAAACTGGTCAAAGTTCATAATTCATTCTCCCAAGTCTTGTGTGCCATTGGTCTTGCCTGGTCCCCTTGTGAAAGTGAAACTAAACCAGGGCATGTACAGCACAACAGTAAACAGCAAGCCAACTGACAGCCACACATGCTTATCATATGACTCTAAGTAATGCCATCCAACACACAGCAAAAAAGAGTTTACCTTGCACTCAAGTGATTCGCATTTCATGGATCAGTTCCACAATTGAGGAATTTGATAAACAAGTGGATCTGTCCAAAGAAAGATTATTTACCTACAGACATCCAACAGTCCTCTTGAGGCCAATGGCTAATAAATGTTCAAGAAAAAAAAATCACACCACTTAATTAAACTTACATGTATCTAAAAGTCTGATAGGCCTGACACCTCAACTCTGAACATCATAACAAGATTCAATCCAACCTCAACCATAAATATACCAAATATCACCAGGAAATATGAGATTTTCAAACACAACACACAAGCAACCCATATCTATCACAACAAACCATGGGTCATTCATTTATAAAAGATCAAAGAACATATCCAACATACCAGTGCATTCTGATCTCCACTAACCACTCCAGGTAGTAGAGCGTGTAACCGCCCCTGTGCTACATGTAACTACAGCAGTCCCTGTCTTGAACGACCCCTCCTAGGAACGACCACCTGGTTTGAACAACAATATTTGGTCACCAAAGTTGTTTTTCTTCAATAATTTACCTCTTATGAACAACTACCTGTTAAACGCGACCATGCAAAATGAACAGATTTTGCAACCACATAACATAAATTTGAGCCATATCCAGCCACTACGCCTCAAGCAGGCCAACAAAATTCACGCACACAACTCACCCATTGTTATGAAATGGACAGGATTCTTGTCTAATTCATTAAGTGCAAAGAATGAAGGATTCTTTCTCCTTATTTCAAATTCTCACAAGCTTACAGGATCTTTCCATTTATTTACATTTTTGCGATGGCACAATCGTAGTGAATGTGGCATACTTCGCATGTATCAGGCCTCTCCATAGCAAATCTCAGAGGATTTCGACCACCATATTCTTTCTCTTTATGCTGAGATATTATGGATTGTTTTCTGAACTTAACTTCATAATGATCGGCAGGAATTTACTTGTGAGGGGAACTTGATCCCTCCCACTCATGATCGTTCACATCGTCCATCTTGAAATACTTAAAATAAAAATGTGCGACGAAGGTTGCCGAGGCTCGATCTCTGGAAACGTCTGGAATTATATACGTTGTTTCCCGGAGATCATGGACCCACATAGTTATCACTTTTTTGCATGCAAAACCTATAAAGCTAACCTTGGAAGATCAGCGGAAAGCCACAGAAATATTATTTAGTTTTCTCATTTCTAATTGAACGATGTTTGATCATAGTATATTCTATAAAATAAGCGATGATAACTTTCACTTGTTCAAAATCACATGGAACCCTGATCAAACACATGCTTGCCCGCTTGAATGTGCGACCGACACTGACGAAGTGGCCAAATCTGTTTTTACCACGGTTCAAAGTGAGGTAAACATGGGGCCCAAAAAACACGTGGTGGAAGTGGGAAAATGCCGAGTCTTATTTTGATCCATAACTTATGAATTATGGTGAGTTAGCATCCACCAAACGTGTAGAATAAAGTTAAGACAGTGAGTTATGCCATCAAAAACAATTTTACGATAGTTTAAGCTGATTACTTCACAAGCGAAGGCTCGATCTGTACCGGGCGATGGCCGATACATCAGGTCCATTGAGTGTAATGGGAAAATGACAAAACTCAAGACCGGCAAATATTTTCAAGTTGCGAAACACATCTTTCAGCACCCAGACAACAGTTCTTTATTGAAATAAAGATTTTAAGGGTTGTCATTGTTAAATTTAATAAATGATTTCTTTTCAAAGTATATGTAATCAACAATGAACAGGTGGTAGCAGAAGTTTGTGTACTTTCCCACCCTGAAAAAGTCTGCCTTGGATTCGAGCTGTTGAGGTCAGGTATGTGGGATTCCTCCAATAGTTGACGTAGAGTAATATGATTATCTTCTCAACTGTTTAGCTTGCAATAAACTATACGTGCATCAAACCTCCAAAGCCCTAAATAAATGAGTGGCACAATCTGACATTAATTTGAGAAAATCAAATTTTGCTGGTATCTATTTTAATTCAGGGAGCCATTATATTAATCATTCCTATTTATAGGTGCCCAGAAACTAAGCACAAATGATACATGACCATGTCATGTGATGGAAAATACTTGGCTTATGGAAGAATGCACGTTCCAACCATTAGGCCTAAAAAAGAATTGAGAACCCATCAACATTAAGTTTGATTCCTGCTTGTATGCCAACTCAATATTCACATGCCCAATCCTTAAAGGTTTTCATGACTACAACTGTTTTATTTGCATACAATTAAGGGAAATAACTGTTCCATCCATATCCATCACTTTTCACACTTCAGTATCAAGGTAGTATCCATTCGCCTTTTAAAGTTGCCCCTTTGAAATCAACACATCTTGAGTTCTCTCTCTCTCTCTCTCTCTCTCTCTCTCTCTCTCTCTCTCTCTCTCTCTCTCTCTCTCTCTCTCTCTCTCTCTCTCTCTCTCTCTCACACACACACACACACACACACACATATCTCTCTTGATACTGTTTATATTTGAGACTTTATGTGTAGTGTAAAAATGTTAGTGTCAGCAGACAAAAGAACAATTTATCATGCTCTCTCTCTCTCTCTCTCTCTCTCTCTCTCTCTCTCTCTCTCTCTCTCTCTCTCTCTCTCTCTCTCTCTCTCTCTCTCTATCGAAATGGGCACAGAATGCACTTTTCTCTCGAAAAGGAGTAGAAATGGGAACAGAAATGTTCATTTCCATCAGTATCCATGGAGAATGGGTCGTTGTGTTGTTTCTGGGTGCAGCAACACCAAAATTTCCGCCATGAGCCACTTTCAATTTTCAAAACCCACATCTTCACTATGCATGGATTCATGCTGTGCAGATTTATTGGGCCAATTTTACTTCATTTTGGCGGTTTTCCCAAGCTAACAGACTCACGACTCAACATGATACAGAAAAACAGCCCATAAATTCATCAGCTTTGTTGCATGTAAAAGCAATCAGCGGAGACAGTATTGCATTAATCCCACTGCAGCTTGTATACTAGCAGTAAATGACTTCATGCCTGGCTAGGGTGGCATGTCTTTTGATCTCATTAATTGCCAGTGAAACACCAGTAGCTCACATTCTTACATTCTTGTGCTGGCTGTACGATATGGGTCGTTGGCATAAGACAAAGTGCCACATTAACAAATACGGTGAAACCTCATTAAAACGACACTCAGATATCTGAAATATTAATTATAATGACACAAGTTTTGAATGACAAAAGTTAATTTTCTTTGTCATTTGATTCAATTATCTGACATATTCAGTCATCAGACACATTTCTAAGGGAACACATGGTGTCATTATAATGAGTTTTCACTGTAATTATAATCAACTGGAGATTACATTCATCAAAATGGAAAACTGTGCAGGATTTTGTGAGTTGTGGGACCTTACTCTATTAAAACCCAAATTCAAAGATTTCAGATGGTCCCACCAAACATCTTACCTGTCCATTTTTACTAGCACTAAGAGTGACACCAAAAATGTAAAAAGATGGGCCATTTTAAATTACAATGAATGCCACTGTTTGATATTTATTAACAGAAAATTCAATTTACCAATCATGATCAAAGGAAAGAAAACAGAGGTGATTTAGGTTGTCCATTACCCCGGTTTGTTCTGTGTTGCCAGCATCACGTTGGCTTTGTACCAGTACATGAACCCCACCGAAAGTTCTCCCATTATGTCATTTCTTGTGATTGCACTATTTGTGACATCGACAAGAGTCTCTTGCCATTGACCACAATCTTGCGGAAAGGCTATGTTAATGGCTTGCAAGGAGACTCATTTTAAATGCATCAAAATCATTCTTTGAAATTTTAGACATTTGTGAAAAATCATCGGATATTATTTCTAAAACATCAAAACCCAAACTTTCTGGAAAGTTAGACCCATCAATCAATAGGACCTTTAAGAAGGCACATCAAAACTCATGTTGTTGAAAGCAGAAGACTAACATGTCCACACTGCATGGCACATTTTGGCCATATTGACAATTTTAAACTAGAAGCCAGTTTTCATGCGAAAAAACATTATGCATCCTTCGATCAGGCACCTCTCACAAAAGTGACCCCTCTAAGAGGGCCACCATTCTTGTGCAGAAAGTTTGACATTGATCTTTGACCTCAAAGTCACTTCTTAACAAATTTAAGGGATTAGTCCCACCTGGGTAAATGATGACCAAGTTTGATGGACTTCAATCATACCCATTTGAAGATGTGGCATGGAAACCATTTTATTTTGCAAGGCATTGTGACCTTGACGGGGGAGAAGACTAGCTTTTCACGGATTTTGCATGTAAATAAACAAGACTTGTAACCCTTTAAAATTTTCTCAGAGAGTATTTGACGTGTTGAAAGGGTAAAATACCCCCATTTAGGGGTTAACGGAAACACTGCTTGACCTTTGATGTCAAAGTCATCAAAATCATATAAAAAAAGTCATTCACCTCCAAACTTAACCTTATTCAGGACTATAATCTTGTTAGTTGTATACAATGGAAGTTCCAGCTTTAAAATGTTTGAAATTATCATGTGGAAATGAAATATAGTAGTCCCTCTTTTGGAAGACCACCTGTTTTATGTGACCATTTTCCCTGTGAAAAAGCACTTTCTAATGACAATTTACCTCTTTTAAGAGACCACCTGCAGAACCTGACCAGTGACCACCCAAGATGACTCTAAAAGGCCACTTATCCATCCAGAAAGGGTCCAATTCAGACAAGTAAAACCCAGCTATTTTGCACAAGATTGGTAAAATGATTTACAGTAAAACCTCTGTATGTGGGCACCTCTCAAAAGTGGGCACCTCGTTACAGTGGGCACTTTTCTTCAGTCCCATTTCATTTTTCCTACTGACTACATTATAAAGCCACCTCTCTAAAGTGGGCATCTCCCTAATCTGGGCATTGGGCAGCCTAAACATGTATCAATATCTGTTAAAGTGGCACCATTATTTTATTCAATAAATATTAAATTTTACTTTGTAAAGTGTTATTTTACTTTGTAAAAGTGTTATTGCTCCGGTCCCAAGGGTGCCCACTTTACGGAGGTTTTACTGTATTGTCAAAACCAGTTTACACATCCAAAATATGTTTCTTATACCAATAAATGAGTGAATGTATTGTCAAAACCAGTTTATAAATCCAAAATATTTCTATAATACCAATAAATGAGTGAAAACATGATGGCCAGATGGAATGAGGTTTAATAAGTGTACATCAATCATACATGTACTAGATTCTAAATTATGCGTGGGAATTCAAAGTAAAGGTCAGTTGTTAGACAGGTGGTGCAAGAGTCAAACTTCCTTTGGTAGACCACCTGCTTTATGTGACCACTTCTTGGAGGGCACTAGGGATGGTCTCTCAAAGGAGGGACTACTGTACACAATTATTGCTCTGTGACCTTGGAAATCAGGTAAAGGTCACCCATCTCACACAGATTTCATACATCACCAAGCCTGCATCCCCACCAAGAATGAATTAAATACAGTTGATAGTTTTAAGTCAAAGATGAGAACCGTCATTAATTATTACAGTCACTGATCTCAATTTGACCTTTCAAGATCACAAGGTCAAAGGTAATGCACAAAAAAAAAAAAAAAAACCCATATGTATATTCCTGCATATGTTCAATAGTAGCTATGTACCTAGGAAGAACAGTTACCCTGATACATGTATAGGGCAAAGTTACTAATTTACACTGGTGTATTAGCTGCCATCAAAGTTCAAAATCATGAAACTTCAGGAATAATTAAACTATCCCTACCTAATGAACAAACTTGATTATAAAAAAAGCATACAGACTAAACTGGAACATCTTTTTAAAAATCTGTGCTTTTATACTGAAGAAGTCAAAAATTGCTTTCATGCAACAACATCACCAGATATTTAAAAAAACAAAAAAAACAAAAAAACTACACTGCTACCTGGTGATGAAAAAATTAAGGTCTAACAGTACCCAGATATCTCCCTATGCAATTTTAACAACTGACCAAGCAATTTCAGAGAACAAGATTATTACAGATTTTGCCCATTTTTTTAACCATAAAAATTAAAAAATCACTGAACCATGCCCTGTTGATCAAAGTTGATACGGACACACCAATGAAAGATCCTTGCCAGTTTGATGGAAATCCAGCAAGCTGCTTTGGAGAAGAAATTGAAGACATGAAATTGCTGATGGTTGGATACTGGACAGCAACCACGGAAATAGCTCAGCTGACTGACAAGTCAGCTGAGCTAAAAGTGTGAACTTATCATCCAGGGGTCACATGTAAAACATAATACAAGTTGGGGCAAACAAATGTAAATAGAAAACTTTCAATTCCAATAAGCCTTTCCCCGCCTGCATCAGGGGAGGCTGAAATAACGGGCACGTACACTAGCTGGGGTATTATGTTGAGATCATCAGAGTCTCATGGCCAATATAAACAAACAGGACTTGAAATTTATATCAAGAAAGATTCAGAAGATTGTTAAATCATTTTGACAGCACTATGACACTTTGACTCAAAATGTTTAGTATATGTCCCATTTTTCTGATGTCAAAACTCCACTATACACACTGAAGAATGGGTCTCCCACACACAAAAATCCTGTACCTACAAGCTGTATACATGTGCCAAATTTCTGGTCCTCAGCGGCCTTTTAACCTCAGATTACATGCTAAATGAGCAATATCATTTCTACTGAACTTGCTGTAGAGTCAGCTTACTGATTGATCTAATTTTTTAGTACAGAAGGAATAATTTAATCCACATATCCATCACTTTTTTGACTGCTAAAAAGGTTACAGACCCAAATGTTTGATCATACACATCTGGCACCCTGACAATGGCTCTATATACAATATCTCATATCAAATATCACAAGATGTATCCTGTAACTCTAGTACAATGATAACACTTACCAACCCAGAAGCTTTTGTGGACAAATAACAGGTTTTTTCATTTTCTTCTAACAACATAATGATATGATTACTGTGGATCTAACTTGTTGCCCTGATCTATTTTCAGATTGTGTTAGGCTGGTTGATTTTCAGCGCATAGCGTGCACATGGAGACAGCTGATGGGCAATCTTTCACAAGGCTATGATTGGCTGAAGTACACGTATGTAAATAAAAGAAAGAGATTATGGCATCTGTGGCAACAAAGCCAGCCCTGCATGCGATATGTTTACCATACTTTATAACGTGTACAGAAGTTGCTAAATACAGTTCAATAAACATAGACTGCACCTGCAAATGTTGTTTGATTTCCAGCATACATTAACCTTTCTCCACTTCAAATTAAGACTAAATGTATGACTGAGTCAACAGTTGTCATTGGCACAGGTTGGATAAAGCACCCAAGCTATACCAAGGAAACCTTTCTCCACTTCAAATTAAGACTAAATGTATGACTGAGTCAACAGTTGTCATTGGCACAGGTTGGATAAAGCACCCAAGCTATACCAAGGAAACTTGTTGACCTGGGGCATGTCATCTTCATATGGTTACCAAATTCTCATTCAAATTATTCTTCATTACTGTTGACACCAGTACATCCAATGCAGACAGACTTGATATACACTCTGCTTTGCACATATATGGGTCCTGTGACCTTGAAAATGAGGTCACGGTCATCAAAATGTTATCATGTCAAGAATTAGTGTCAAGATACAATTGAAGAAACAAACGTACATTGCGGGTTTAACGGTACTGCACTGCAGCCGTTGAAATGTTCAGTTCCTGATGAGCCACTTAACTGGCAGAACCGGTTGAACAAATACAGCACAAAAGGACAAAGCCAGACCCTTGCTTCGTTTTATAAATTTTACAATTAAAGTAAACTTGAGTTTGATGTGACCAGTGAATAATAGGCATTTTGCTCATAAAATTTCTGCTATGGACAGACAGTTGCAAAAGATGAAAACAGTATCCCAACCTTGTTTGTGGGGGTATAATTAGTCGAAAACATTGAAGAAAACAATATTTGAGTGGCAATTGAACATATTGCTGGAGTACATGCTATATAGAAGGACAGCATTCTATGCTGTCACATCTGTAGCTTGATTTCTTCCTATAGATATGTGTCATCACCACCTTTCATGAGTAACAGCTTCCAGGGATACATCGCCCTGACTGACAACCTGAAAGGATTTTCAAATGATTAATAACTCAGATATATCAAGATGGAAGGTCACAGAACTGGATTGCAATAGTGATCAAATAACCTTACAGCACCTCCTTCTACATGCAGACTACCTCAATAGCTTTGAAAATTCATTTTTAAACATTATTTTGCCTCATGTGCTATGATAATGTACCACATGGCCATTTTATGACAATCAGAAGGTTTTACACTGTTAAGGATGGAACTTCATCATAGGCTCAAAACTAAGGTATATATGGTGTGAGCATGTTCACGCAATATGAGGGATTTACTAAGAAAGATAGTTTTCTGTTTTTCATCAAAGTAATCACACTCGTTCTTCAGCTTGGTAATCTAGGGCTGGAATAGGTATATTCCAGTGATGACAGCAATGTAATTACTTTTCTGCATGATATAACAATATGCCACTACTTTTTCATATGGGCCATCTGTAGATGGACAATGAACAGCTTCATCAGTGAATATGCCGCACTGCCAGACATGAAGACCACCCATCAGTTTCCCAAAAATATATTTTATGTAGTCTACAAATTTGAGCAGCAAGACAATAAACCTGCACAAGAACTTGTCTTCCCATACAATTGACAACAATTAAAGCTATCATAAGTCTTGGTTATTTAAGAGTTAAATACAAGCTCTTTTATATGATAATGAATATTTAAGTCACTTTTTATGCATGGTTCACTGTACATGTATAACATTCATAACAACCGGGTATTGCATTGTGTTTCCAACAGAACAAAACTCTGTGGGTTATCTCAAAAACACTACTGTTAATAAAAATTTTGTGTTGTGAGTACTTTTGTTTTCCAAGCCATCTGACTTCATGTGCGCACTACAATTTATTTACATTTGCTGGTGAACATTATGAAGTTTGTAAATTAAGTGTCACTTTATGTTCTTGGCAACTGCTGAACTAAATGAACCATAATTATCAAATCCAACAGATGAAGCCACATATATATTTTGAGGAAGAGACCAGGCAAAACAAGTGGTGATAAGTCAAAAAAAAAAAAAATCATTGCCAAAAAGTCCAAAGGGTTTTGTTTCAGGAAACTTATCAGGTGTTCAGACAGCTGTGCACTGCCTTATATTGCAGGGAGTAATGTTACTAAATGACGCTGTGTGCACATCAATAGACCTGTTCATACCAAGTTGTACCGAACTTTTCCCAGACCGTAATTAATTATGCATTCCATTGTTGGCCTGATTATCCAAGCAGCAAGTAGCCGAGTTGGGCCCATGCCGTCATATGTTTACAACAGATGCCATGGCTAACGCTAGCGATTACAGCATGAACTGTGCTGAACAGTGCAATTTTTTTTACCTAAAATGCCACATCAGTGGTGAAACATGCATTTATAGTTTGTTGATGGTTTGATTTTTCGTTAAATTCAAGCACACCCTGTGCTTTACTTTCTCATCCTTCGGCATGTAATCAGGCCAGCATGGTCAAGCACAAAATGTAAACAAAGCAGGGTGCGCTTCCCCAAGTGAACCGAATAAACCCGAGTCCTATGAACTGGTCTATTGGGAGTCATGGAACAGCACCTGTTTAAACTTCCAGTCCAACTGTCCTGAGGGATGTGTTGAAAGACATTTGGGAATCTCCAATATGTCAGATGAGTAAGTAGCCAAACCATGGTTACTAGGAAGGACAGTGTCAATGATAGCTGGCCTCCCATGGGACAAGGGCAATGGGAGAGAATACTCCCATGCTGGGCACCAAAGAATATAAGGTGTAAAACCTATCTGAATGATTACAAGTCCAATGTTAGACAAACTAAATGAAGTTACAGATCAGCAGGCCAGTTTTCAGTTAATGGAGGTGCTGAAAAAAAGTTTCAAGATCTGCACATAAGCAGGGAATTAAACATTTGTCATAAACTCTCAATGTTATGTCCAGTTCTTCAATATACCACAAAGACAATAGATTTGGACTAGAACACATGTATGGTTAAGGATCTACCCACTCCCCAGCTAACTTTACTTATAAATGACATTTGTTTCTGTATAGTGAGGTGTCAATTGTATACTAGGTCTGTATGTAGCACCCATAAACACTTCACAGGGGCACTATATACATTGTACCACAGATACCTCTTAATACTGCAGATTGTTAACAGAGTAGAGGAGATGCACCTTCATCTTTGATGAATCAAAAGTGTAAAACTAAGACAAACATAGGATTTCTTCCCAGGGAAGGAGGTCAGCAACATTGACAGTTCATGTGACTGTCACCATGCCTTAGGGAAAGACAGCTGTCTTGGCTACCAACAGTCAAACATCGTAACTACCTCACCTTGGACATAAATGGTGCTTTCCATGTATGTGCAGTTAGAGCAGATCACCTCAGGCTCTTGAGTTTTGCACCACGGTGGTTAATTTCAACACTAAGATATCATTTGAGAATTTAAACTGATTCAGTCCACAGAATTTATCATAAAATTGGGATGTAAAGATAGCATTGGTGACATTCTTAACAGGCACTTAATGATAATAGTGTTTTTTTTTATATTACTCAGCTCGAGAATATTTTTTTAAAAATGAGGATGCCAATGATTGGAGAAATGCTTTAGGAATTAACCTTGCCTGCTGGACAGAGTTATTAGCCACAGGGAACTTGGTCTATTAAATAGCAAAAAAAAAAGGAAAAAGGAAAAAATAAAGCAAATCTTTTCACAGGAAAAGAGGACAAAATTTCAACCATGCACACCAGATGAGGAGATGAGAAGTTTATGCAAAGACACAAGGAGGGTCTTATCCTGGCAATAAGGCACTATCAAATAGATTTCATGTTTCTCTTATTTTTTAAACAGAATTTAAGGTGGACAAAAATGTGAGTGGGTCGTGAAGTGAAGCAAGAAATTCCTTTTATAGAGCCTGATGTCAACCTGAGTACAAATGTACAATGAGAACTCTTTTATGCAACCACACTTACACATGATATATGTTAAGTTAAATAATGAAATATAACTACATTACTTATACCACTAAAATATGGATCCTCTTAAGGTAGATTAACGGAATACATTTATAAGAAATATTCTATACTGCATCCACTGTTTCTAAAAAAATTCAGAGATGGCAATGATGAGAAAGATTAAAAATTCCTGAAGAATTTTGCAACATGTTTGGAGGTGCTGACTTGATTTTGTAAGACACATTTATAAACTTAATGGACAATGTTTACATGTAAAAAATACAATATATCCTTGTATCTGGAATTATTTTTATTTCTTGTACTTTGGCATAGCTTGCAAGTCAACATTTTGGTTCAATAAATTGAACTTGCAGGCAAGCAAATAATGAAATAGCACAAAGACATTTGAATAAAGTGATACTATGGCTTGTCTTAATAGACAGATGTCAACATGAAACGACTGGGAAGTATGCATTTAAACTGAAATATATTGAGAATTGTGGATGAAATGGTGGACAGCTGTAAATATCAGCTTGTTTTCATGCAGAAAAAGAGTCTGCAGTTACTGCAACCACATAGTAATACTGCAACATTATCTACACTGGTTGGAATACAATGGTTCCATCATGACACTAGTGCTCCATCTTATGTGATCACTTATTTAGAATTTTAGATTGTAATATGTGGTAAGAGATCTCCTGCATATCTACATTTATGTGAACAATAACCAGTAGAAAAACCAGTACAAGCATCCACAGATTCTTGGAACCACTTCAATAGTAACATGCAATATGCTGGCATCATGCAGTATACACTCAAGCATGCTGAAGTGCAGACCACTGGGATACTGTTTGTTGAATGCAAAGTTTAAGATGTCACAGATACAAGGCCCTTGTCAAATGGAGACCATCTTTACAACAAATAACAGAGATACATGACATCAACATGATATTTTATTAGGAAAAAAAGCCAACTACTGTGGTCATGACAAATGCCCTGTGACATTTAACACAGTATCTTCAACTTACCTTCCAACATACAGAATTGTACCTTTAAATAGCAGCATGCTACTCAGGATGTGATTTTATTTGTCCTTAAAGTCATGACTGTCACAACACATGTATCACGCCTATAGGTTGACAATCTTCTATTTGTACAATTTATAGGACCAGATGGCTTCACTTTTTTTCATACATGAATGCCAACAGCCAATCCCTCAACTCTTGCATGGAGCTGGACCTAACTAGATCTTGTGCCTGTCATTTACCTGGGTACTTCTGCACATTTAAATGGCCATCACGCAGGTACTGTCAATAGGTATATGCTAATACATCAATAACTGTAGCCTCATTAGGAGAGGATGTGTGTCCTTGGGACTGCCCTGCTGGTTCCTGTGCTGGGCCTCAACAAGTTTAACTCACTGTACAGCATTTTAACTTGTTTCTTACTGAATAAACAGGCTAATAAAAAGTGAAACAGAGGTTCAATTTCACATATCTGTATTTTATTCCGTTTGAGCATAACTGAATGTTTAGCCTTTTTAAAGTCTTGGGGGTAAACTGGAAACAAACATAAATAAAGTTTTCATAAAAATTCAGTCATTGCCTTTTATAATTCACATTGAAATACATTAGCCAATTATGAATTTCTTAAGTGAAACTGAAGAAATTTGTCAACTGACCATGATAGATTTTGCATGTTTACTCTCATCTTCAAACATACACAGGGCATGCAGACTGCATGTATTGCAAATTTGACAGTATGGATGCAGCATCAGACAGCACTATTGCAGTACAGTGGTCCTCCTCTAATAAGGCCCCTCTCACCAGAGGCCATCCCTCTTGAAAGGCCAGCATTCTTGTGCAGAAAGTATGGTATTTCCATTATATTTTCCCCCTCAAGAGAGGCCACCTCTCTTATAAGGCCACTTTTGGGCTGCATTTGGGGTGGCCTTATAAGAGGGGGACCACTGTACTGTTTGATGCAGCACTGGAGGCTGATACAGCAACATCGTACAGGACAGCATATTTAGAACTGACTACACGCTTGTTTCAAAACACACCAAGTTCATGTCTGTCCACATTTAACTGCACTAAGTTCATTTCACTGCAGCATGATAAATTTGCCAATAAAGGGTATCACTCAGGTATAATTTAGTGTAAATATCAACAGCTTTGGCCAAGACTGGACTTAAAAAATTTCACTCCTATTCCAATTTCTCCCATGCTCAGCACTTGTCTTCAGCCACACCAACCATTTCTATCCACAACCAGTTGTGGATAAACTAATCTCCTCATTGTTACAACTTACTTTCTATTTATCAGCAACTGGTACTTGAATAGCAAACAAAATGACTAATATGCAGTAAAGAAAAAAAAACAAGAAGGCTGTGTGACAGCCCATGCTCAGCTGACCTAGACATTCACCACACTTGCAGCTCTGTGAACTTGGCAAAGGATCAAGGTCACCCATGTTCTGAGTAAGTCTGACCTTTATACAAGAACACTAACGTGTGCAACATCAAGGTTCAAGTAGTTCTCAAGTTAGAGTGAAGAGAAAAATTCAAGTATGTTGCACTGTGACCCCAGAAACCAGGTCAAAGTCATTCATGTACTGTCTAAGCATGACATTCATACAGAAACATTAACATGTTCAGCATCATGGTACTAACTCAAAACAGATCTCAACTTATGAAGTAAAAAGTAAATTTTGTGTCAGTTGTCCTGTGAATTAGCATTAGAATGCCCACTGACTCACATAGTAATCAATAGGAAAGCTGCATTGATCGATAAGTACCCGAATTGAAAATCCTTAAAAATCAGGAATCCAAAGCAGTGCCACCTAGTAAACAACTTTGTTTGACCCTTCCACAAGAACATATCCATTACATTTCAGCTTAATCTGAGATACGGTTCTGATAACAAGTCAAAACTAGCAAAACCATACAAAAAATTCACGATTTTTCTTTTTTAATTTTAGTACCACCTGGTGAACAAATTGGGAACTAGGTGTCCCTGGGAGTGTCTGTGTACGATATCAAAGCAATTGGGTCAGTGGATTCAGAGGAGAAGAGTTTTTAAGGTTTGCCCCAAAAAAGAACAAAAAAAATCATAAAAAATCCAAAAATCAATAGACCATAACCATTTGAACAAACTTAGTAAAGATCCACCCAAGGCACATCCCCACCAAGTTTGAAGTAAATTCGGCCAAAATTATTTAAGTTATAACCATTACAAGAAATTCCCATGTTAAACTTTCCTATTGAAACTTTGTCAAGATTTTTGAAAAAAAAATCACAAAAAAAAAATCCAAAAATCATTGGAACATGACGATTGGAACAAACCTGGTAGACACCCAGCAAGGTACATTGCCACCAAGTGTGAAGTAAACCTGGATGATGGTTTTGGAGAAGAAGTCAAATAGTAAATTAGCATTAGAATGCCCATTGACTTACATAGTAATCAATAGGAAAGGTGCATTCACCGGAAGTTGCCGAATTGAAAAAAAAATCGTTATACATCAGGAATCTGCAGCATTCCCACATAGTGATCGAATGACATTGTTTGACCCTTCAACAAGAAACATATCCACCACGTTTAAGCTTAATCTGAGTGACAGTTCTGGCGAAGAAGTAGAGAATAGCTATAACCCCCCCCCCCATCACAAAAATTAGAAAAGGTTTCCAGGGCCACCTGGTGAACAAATTAAGAACAAGGAGTCCTTAGGTGCCTTCCTGTGTGATATCAAAGCAATTGGGTACGCGGTTTTGGAGAAGATTTTTTAAGATTAGTCAAAAAAAAAAAAGAACCAAAAAAAAATTCATTAAAAATCCAAAAATCACTGGAGCATGATCATTTGAACAAACTTGGTAGAAACCCACCCAAGGTACATTGGTACCAAGTTTGAAGTTAATTTGGATGACCGTTTTGCAGAAGAAGTTGAAAATGTGAATGAACATTAGAATGCCCATTGACTTTCATAGTAATCAACGGGAAAGCTGCATTGACCGATAAGTACCAGAATTGAAAAAATCGTTAAAAATCAGGAATCTGCAGAATTACCACATAGTGAAAAACTTTGTTTGACCCTTCTGCAAGGAACATATCCACCATGTTTGAGCTTAATCTGAGTGACGGTTCTGGAGAAGAAGTCGAAAATAGCAATAACACACAAAAAATCATTTAAAAAAAATTAGAAAATTGCAGCGCTACCTGGTGAACAAATTAAGAACTAGGAGTCCCAGGGAGTGTTCCTGTGTGATATCAAAGCAATTGGGTGAGCGTTTTTGGAGAAGATTTTTTAAGATTTGCCCAAAAAAGAACAAAAAATTTCATAAAAATCCAAAAATCACTAGACCATGACCATTTGAACAAACTTGGTAGACACCCACCCAAGGCACATCCCAATTAAGTTTGAAGTGGATCTGGCTGATGGTTTCGGAGAAGAAGTTGAAAATGTGAATTGTTGACGTACAACGGACGGACGACAGACGGAGGACCATAAGCTAAGCTCAGCTGACTGACAAGTCAGCTGAGCTAAAAACACTCTGATTCAGATTTAAGTATGTGAAATCAAATCTAGCATTGGATGGCAATAATGCAGGGTATATTAATGCTAATAGTTTTTTTTTTTTTTTTTTTTTTTTTTTTTTTTTTTTTTTTTTTTTTTTTTGGTGGGTTTTCACACAAAAACCCAAGTCTACTGCACAATAACTTAACTCATGCACCCATCTGTAATGACCATATAATATTACCACAGTGGCAGTTTCCTGCAGGGCAGTGATTGCATCTTTTTTGCATTTGTTTTTTTCTGAGAAACATATCATTTGCCAGTCTTTGCGCGTAACCCTCTCAGGAATAAATCAACAGCGTGCCTCCATGCACACTGGAATGCACCAGAGTACTCTAAGGAAAGCTGATCCTCAATATTAATTCTCAATATTAAAAAAAAAGGAAGAAAAAAGATACACGTATTTACACTGCTGGTCCAATCCTGGTAGTTTTGAAGGGAAAAAGTTGCATGTCTAGCATCAGGTTTCTAAGGGTTAGTGGCAACAGAAGTTACAATGCTAGTGTGAAATTTTAACTGTTAACATTACTAGTCAAAACACAAAGCTCAGATCAAGCACACAACAGGACTGAGAACAATCTGTGCTTAGCTGACCTAACCATGGTAAATTTCCTCAAGTTTTACCAAGACAGTGATACGCATCAAAGGAGAAACAGCAACAAGGTACGTTCCTGTCAAGTTTGAAGAGTAATATGCAGCCATTGGTTTTGCATTAGTCCAAAATGATAGAAGCATATAGAACCAAACCTACAAAATATGGAAGCATCATCTATTACAAAAAACAAGAATCACAATGAAGATACTCACAAGTATCCATGTGAATTTTCAAAGCAATGGAACAAGTGGTTACAGAGAAGAAGCCTCTTTGCAGTTTAAAAAAAAAAATCAATAAAGATTGAAAAATCACTAAAGCATGGCCTATCGAATATACTTGGTAGAGACCCACCCAAGGTACATGTATTCGCTCATCAACTTTGATGAAGATCTGGCCAACAGCTCTGGAGAAAACATATACTTATACAGTACCGCCGGAAAGTCTTGCTCCAATTCTCGCGCGGCCCCGGCGAGGGTCACCCGAGTGTTAAATCTGTCTCGCCCGAGGCTCACGCTGAACCAGCGTGGGTCTCGGTCGTTTGCTTACGAGGGTCACTGGCGAGGGTCACGGGCGAGGGTCACTTCGGACCACGGGCGAGGGTCACTTCGGACCACGGCCGAGTGTAACTCGCATGAATTCAGCAATGGAAAATGAAATTCGTCTACAAAAGAGGATACCCGATCATACTTCTGACGAAAAGTTAAGACCGTGTATTTTCCTGTAAATAAAATAATTAACATGGGCTTGGAGCCTGCGCGTATAAGGATCAGTTTTGGTGGAGCTGATCAGTAGTTATTTTGCTGCTGCTAGAAAGAATACCCGTACTTTTTTTTTTTTTTTATTTATTTTTATTGTTGTTTATGGTTAGGCTTATGACTCTCCTATATAGCCATGACGCGCCCAATTCTGGGAAATCAATGATAAATTTGCTATCCGTTGACAAGATGTGGTAAAAACCCCTCCAATTTTATCAGCACAAAACAACCAAATTTTGTTTAAAAAAAAAAACATCGATAACGACGTGACGCAATGAATGGAGACAGCGATCAGCAACACATCTTCGCTTCGTCCACGTGTGACCATGCAGTGACTAATCTGCGTATTTTCCCTGTCTTCCGTACGGAATTTTCACTCGTGCCTTTATTTGTGTCTAGATTTGTTCGATGAAGTCTTTTTGTTGAAAATATGATGTGAAAATTGAACATCTTGGTCTACTTATCTTTGCGTAAAGCCGAGTAAGGATGGTTATCAAACTTGAAAAGAGTCTTTAGAAATAGAATTTATCGTTACAAATCCCACATTAAGAATTTCAATACGGTTAATCTAAAACAGCCTAAAGTTTCTAAAGCAGTCAAAGAACTACAAATTAGATTTGTAGTCACTAACATAGATAAGGCAGGTAACAATTTTGGGATCATCTGCAAAAAATATTATCTGGATGTTTTGAAAAAGGAACTTGGTATAAACAATATTTCAGACATAAGAGGAAATGACGTTTATAAATTACACAAACAATCCATTGATAATTTGATTGATGCACATAAAGATGAGATGAAAAGCAATTTTAATATCAAAATTTCTGAAGAGGACTCCTCTATTCCACTTTTGTTCTGGATACCCAAATTACATTGTTCAAATGTTTGATAGTTATCTCAGTAATCGACACCAAAGGGTTGTCATTCATGGTCAAAGTTCTTCGTGGTTACCTATCGAGGCAGGCGTGCCCCAGGGCTCTATACTCGGGCCCCTCCTATTCTTAATTTATATTAACGATATTGTTGATAATATTACGTGTGACATCAGGCTCTTCGCCGATGACACTAGCATTCTCGAAATAATTTATGATCGTGAAGTCTCTGGGACTCGCATTAATACTGACCTCGGCCATCTCTCTATGTGGGGTCGGATCTGGCGCACGACATTTAGTGCCATTAAATCACTTTCGGTCCTGTTCTCATGCAAACGAGACAAAGTAACTCACCCCACCTTGTATCTTGGTGAGACACCCATCCCGGAGGCTACTCACCACACTCACTTAGGTATCACTCTCTCGCATGATTTAAAATGGCACTCACATATTAATCGCATTGTCACTGCAGCGAGTAAACGTCTATCTGTTCTAAAACGGCTTAAGTTCAAACTTTCCAGAAAAACCTTATCAAAATTGTATCTGACCATGGTTCGACCCATCCTAGAATACGGTTGTGTCCTTTTTGACAACTGCACACAAGAGTTATCTGATCTCCTAGAAGGAATACAGTATGAAGCTGCTAGAATATGTACGGGTGCTATGAAATTTTCGTCACGTGATAGACTATTGGCTGAAATTGGCTGGGAACCGCTTCACACCCGCAGACAATTTTTCAAATTAGTGTTCTTCTACAAAATGTTCAATAAGCTTACCCCCCCTTACCTATATGAATTAATCCCGAATTACGACTTACCCCCGACCGGCCGCCTCCTCCGCAGGCCCCCCCAACAAAGGCAAATTAAGTGCAGGACTGATCGTTACTTTAGTTCGTTTCTACCATCCGCCATTCGCCTTTGGAACGACTTACCTGATGATGTCAAGCTTTCCCAAACACTTTCAATCTTCAAAGTAAAACTTGCCAAAGTTCTGTTCTTTCGCCATGAAATTCCAAATTACTTCGTGTTTGGTGATCGCTTTGCAAATATAACTCACACCCAGCTTCGCCTAGGGAGGTCTATACTTAATTCCCACTTATATGAAGTTAATATCCTGCCCTCTTCTGCCTGTTCATGCAACGACCTAAATGAAGACACGCGTCATTTTTTCCTGTTTTGCCCACTTTTTGAACAACCTAGACTTACACTCCTGAGGTCTGTTGCAAATGTGCTTGCTCCTGGTGTACATCCTAACTTATTAGTAAATCATGTCGGCGATAGACTTCTAGAAATTATGCTGTCTGGTAGTACCAGCCTTTCGGATGTGTTAAATATTGAAATTTTCTCAGCTGTTCAATTGTACATTACCCAGACCAGACGGTTCATTAACTGATAATTGGTACCTTCTGTTATACCTGATTGTATTCCAACTTGCAAACTGATTTGTACCGTCCTGTGTGTCTTGTATATTTATTGTGTGTTCTGTATGTCTGGAGAACCCCTCGATTAGTTATTTGTAATAGCTACTGGGTAATCCAGTTCCATTCTTGGAAATAAATACGTTTACATACATTACATAAAAACCCCTTTAAATCTAGATTCATAGCTGGTGCTTCAAAATGTACTACAAAGCAATTATCAAAAGAAGTAACATTGTGTTTGACTGCAATTAGGAATCATTTTCGTAAATACTGTAATGCAATTTCTAGAAACTGTGAAATAAATTGTTTTTGGAGTATTAACAATTCTTCCGAGTTTGTATCTAAAATCAAAGATGTAAAGGCAAAAAATATCAAATGTTTTGATTTTTCTACACTGTACACAAATCTACCCATAGATGAAGTCAAAAGTTCACTTTCAGAATTAATTAGCAAAATGTTTAAACATAATGGTAAACCATACATAAATATTAATTCATATACAAAGAAAGCATACTGGTCACACAATAAATATTCAAAAAGTAACATTAAATCTTACACTGTTGAAACTTTGATAGATGCTATAAAATTTCTCTTGGATAATACTTTTGTTCAATGCGGACCACTGGTTTTTCAACAAATAAAAGGCATTCCAATGGGTAGCAACTGCTCCCCTTTACTGGCAGATTTATATTTAACCTGGCTTGAATTTAAGTATATGAATAAATTGATGAAAAAGGACTTTCAAATGGCTACATAATTATCAAGCAACGCAAGATATATTGATGACATTGCTTGTGTAAATGTACAAAATTTCAATGAAATTGCTAAAGAAATTTACCCAAAAGATATCCCTTTGGAGGGTAACAATTCAGATGGTTTCAGAGATGTATTTTTGGACTTGGATATTCAGGTCACTAATGACAAGTTTTGTATTAAAGTCTATCACAAAATAGATGAGTTTAACTTTGAAGTAGTTAATTATCCTTTCCCGGACAGTAATATTTCCGATACTATTGGATATAATACATTTTTGTCACAAATTTTGAGATTTGGTCGTATTTGTTCTAAATTTCAGGACTTTGCATCAAGAACCAAATTTATTTACAATAAACTTGAGTCAAGAGGATTCAAAGGTGTACTTTTGATCAAATATTTCTACAAATTTTGCTGTAAATATCCCGAGATGGTTAGAAAGTTTGGCTTCAATAATTTTAGAGATTTTAGACTTGCTTGTTTTGCTACTTAATTTCATCTTTTGACACCATTATGTTTAAACGTTCACCTTTCGGACATTTTAGACTAGCTTGTTTTCTGTTAGGTAAACCCCCAGGGGCTACAGGTAGCAAGAAGCGGCCTACGACAGTTACAAGCTTGCCTAATTGTACTTGATATCTGGTTAATATTTTCATTGCATTCTTTTGACATAAATACAAAAGACTTCCATTCTTTTCTGACTTGCCCTATAATTCTACTGTTAACATCCAAAGATTATTAGAAAGTCTGGCTGCAATAATCTACAGTTTTTAGACTTGTCTGCTTTGCTACTTAACTTTATCTTTTGGCATCTTTCTGTTTTAATATTCACTATCAGACATTTTAGGCTTACATGTTTTCTGTTAGGTAAACCCCCAGGGGCTACAGGTAGCAAGAAGCGGCCTACGACAGTTGCATGTTTGCCTAATTGTACTTAAAATCCTGTTAAGAAAAATTGTTTTGATAGCATGTTTTTGGCATAAATGCTAATGACTTCCATTCTTTTCTGACATGCCTAAATGCACATTTACTCACTATTAAAAATTACTCAAAATTGACAGTATTTTCTCAAGTGTCACAAACCTGACACATTGACTCAGGGTTGGCAGTTAAATAGAGCTTAATTGTTTGAGGAGTAGGTGTCATCATGGAGTTTGTTTTACATCTCTGGTACAGGATGTACATTGTTGCAGTCCTTGTTAGGATTTTCCTTGGTTTGTACAGGTGGTCTAGCTGCAACTGTTTATTTTACAATCACTGGGACTGAATATAATGCCCCAGCTTGTTTCCACTTCAGTTAAACATTGGCGGATGGTTTAACTAGGAAAAGCTGTCCAGCTAGAAAGGGTACATTTTGGTTCAGGGGTAAGTCAAATTGTTCTTATCTGAACCTGTACTATGAAAATTTGGTAATTATGGTTTGTTTGACAGGTATTCTTCTTTGATATGAAGCTCTGCTTTTACAAGCAAAACTTCACATATTTAGCTAATTCATCAATTGCCACGTTCATATTTATTCATTATTATGTGGGTTGTCTTTGCTGAATATTTAGCTTAGGCAAGGAGCCGCTACTCAGAGAGACGTGTACGGGTAAAAGGCTCCGAAACATGTTGAGTAGTTACCCGCTGAAGACCCTTTAATTTATTTGGGCTGATACAGCCTATGTCAAAATTTTACAGAGGAACGTGTGCAATATAGACAATAGTAATTCCATAAACATACAGGTTAGACAGGGACAGGTTAGCTTATGGAGAGTAAAGAGTTCGAACTGCGGAATAGGATATTGACCACTAGGAAGTGGTTCTGGGCAAAAAGACACAAATACAAATATGAAAGAAGTCACACATATCTGTTATTTAAACACCATGTTAAAATGGCCCCACTTGGATAATGAGGATTGCCCCTGTTGTGCGGAAAAGAACATTGGTTTGTGTCTTTGGTTGGACAGTAAAGAGCGGAAGTCCCCAGTTAAAAGTGTGTGTCCCCACTTGATGATGTTCCCAGTTATGTTTTATGAGGTGAAAAACGATGTATCCCCACTGGTGACACGCTACAAGTGTGTGTGTGTGTGATGCGATACGATAAGTTTATTGTGTATAGACCCCGGGCCGATACAACAAAAAAAGGAAGAAAAACAAGAAAAAAAAAATAAATAAATAAACAAGAGGAAAAAAGGCACAGCACATGCTCCGTCAAGATTTTGCAATGTTACTTTTTTATGCCCTTCATTGACTGTGGTCAACATTGCTCCTGAATATATAGTCTTGTAAAATAAATGTATAAAGTGTTAATACTTGTGTGTCATTTATAAAACAGGACGTGTCAACATATTAAATAGCAACTAAATAATGTAATCAGTCGGAAAATTCAGAGCTGTATACTCGGATTACATAACAGTAATGTGTGTGTGTGTGTGTGTGTGTGTGTGTGTGTGTGTGTGTGTGAGACATCTGCTGCTCATACTTTTCTGAGTTTAAGAGAGAAGCAAATGTTGGCTTCAATGAAATGAAAAAAAATGAAAAAGTGAGTAACGATCCTCATCATACTCATTATATCTCCCTAACGAGAGAAATATTACTGTACATGTACATGTACGTACAAATTGTATAATATGCAGGTATATAGATGTTGTCAACTTCATCTTGGCGCAGCTGGCCTCGCGGGCCAAACGGACATGCAATGATGCTCGGGGGCAACCCATGCCCGCACCCGCACCCGCCCGCTCGGGCACCCGCATTAACACACGGACTCAATCTGTAATTAACCCGCGGGTTGCTTGGGGGCAATTGCTGGCCGTGCTCGCAAATTGCTCGCGGTGTGCTCGCGTGCAGAGGTTAAGTTACTTTCAGTCGCTACTGTAGATCCAGGAGCTTGGGGCACTGGCCAGGGTTTCACTGCTATGGGATACCCAGACATTCCACCCAAGGTCACAGACCCTGGAGCTAGGACAATAATCTGGGGTTCTGGGATGCCCCAACTGGAAACTGTAGATACCGGTCATGGCATCATCGGGGCTGCCATGGGTTTCGAGTGCATGGACTCAGCGGTGCAGGCTGGAAGATCAGGCAGTGCTTTACTTGCCTTCTTGGATGGGGATCTAAAATAGGCAGCATAGATAGGGGAACAGTCCCAGCATCAAATTCATTTGAAACTCTTGGTTAGCCATCGCCTGCAGGACTGTCGATTGTCTAGGATCAGCAGCCAAAAAACCTCCGGTCATCACCTTAGGTGGCAACAAGCACTTGGGACACTCATGAGCGGATCCTTTGTGGCCCAACTTTCAACTATGCTGTTGGCTTCTCCATATTCTGCGGGGTTACAGGGGAAGCAGCAGCAACCACCTGAGCCTACATGAGAGTCACATGGGTTCACATGCAGGCATGTTGCATGCCTTGCCCTCTCACTATTACTTCAGGACTGCACATAGAGCAGCCACTTGTTGTCTCACTACTCAGCACAAAACCTGCACATATTATCATGAGAATACACCTGCTTAAGCTGTTTGTGACAACTGTAACAGTGCACATGGTCCTCTGGGGCTGCAAGTGAGTACAACTTCTGCCCTCTGACCAACAAGAGTTAGATGAGGTGGTCTCTAGCTCCACACCCACAACACACTGCTAAGTGGTGATTGCCGCTATGCCACTGTCCTCTCTCTGACTGTGATTCAACTTGCCAAATGCCATCTCGGAAAAGATCAGTTTCCAGCCCAGACCAGCCCTATTTCCACACTTCTTCAAGGCTCTGCAGGTCAAATGTAAGCTGTCCCTATCTTGGAAGACATTAGGAGAACTTAGAAAATAAATTCTGTAGTAGAGGTAGTGTGGCCAGCACAAAAAGGTTCTCTGGAAGAAGGTCAATGCAGCTCCCAACTTATCAAGCAACCCAGAAATAGTGCCCAAGGAGGAAGTTAAAGAGAAGCGCATGCACACCATCAGTCACTTCCACCCCCACTTCCATA
>CAXHWN010001061.1:344200-378200 GCA_964020975.1 Hermodice carunculata | reverse complement strand
GGAACAGAGTGGTGACCTGACTGCCAGGTCTTCAGAACAATAGGGTCCCAATTCAATTGTGTTAGGCATTGTGGTCCAGACTCATAGGTCAAGACAATGGTGGTCGAGAGGTAACTAGTGGCTATATTAGGCATAGGGGCTAATGTTTATCCATGCAAACAATCAGAATATGTACTGATTTGTAACACGTGATCATTAATAATTGAGAGATATATAACTTCTACAAGCACATGAATATTTGTATCAAAGATGCATGTCAAAAAGAAGGCACTGCACTGTTAATTTCATAAAACATGCTGGAGTGCCGAAACTATGTATTTTGTCGATTGTCATGCTTTTTTCGCTCGTAGAGCTAAAATTGCTGCAACAAGGCCCCATTTTGAAGAAACTGATATCCATATTGTTTATGCAATGTAATTAGAGTTTGCAAAACTTTATTTCTGATGCTTTTCTATAAACTATATCAGTCTGTGGTGTGGATTTTTTAAAACTAAACAACATGATAAATCAATGCTTGCAGTTATAAGATGAGGGGTAGGCATGATTTTTTATTGTTTAAAGAGTGAGTTTGTAAACACAATTTTACGTCTTAACTTGAATAGAGATGAAATTTGTAAAAAATGTCATAGAGCTAACATTCTATGATTGAGAAAAATCTCGTGAGAAACAAAACTTCAACAATATCATATAGGAACGTATTTATCTCCATTAAATGCAAAATGTTCATTTCTTGTATTCTGTAGGAAACACACCTCTTAAACAAAGCTGTACAAATCGTAATGCAGCAATTATAGTATGAAAATCCTATTACTGTAAAAAATATAGCCTGTCAATATAATTGACGGATGTAAAAATGCTCTAAATTTTACAGATATTGTTACTCTACAGCAATGTTTCATCAAAGGAAAACTCTAAAAACTGCAAAAATGCAGAAGAATTATAAAATAGGGGGTAGAGGTAGTATTTTACCCAGGAAATTGCCATCATGTGTTTTAAAAAAATCTCGTGTTTTGTTTTGTTATAGTGGAGAAAAGTGCTAAATTTACAATATGCATAAATGTTGTGATACCATGTAACTGTCAGAAAATTAAGGCCTGGAATATAAACTTAATTTGGTACGAAAAAATTCATCCATTCCCCAGAGGTGGCCACGTCCACCCTAAAAATGGGTCCCTGGCTCCTAACGTGACAGCCACTGTGAAAAACTGTGGACCCAATCTTTAACCAGTCACTAAGAGAGAGAAAGGGCTAAACAGATAAAACAGAAGCGGAAGACATGCCATATATTAGATTAATACTGCTTTCGAGGACCATGATATAGTTTGACCATGGCATCAATGTAAACACTGAATGTCAATACGGAATCTGGGTCGTCCTTAATGGAAACTGAGCTGGATAGTATGGCTAATAGGGACCAACAAAGTGATTCAGAGCATTGGCCAATGTAAATTGTCATTCAATGTATTATAGAGTGTGACACATAAAATTGCAGTACCGTTTGTTTGCCGGGTGTCATTTCAACAAATGAAATGAATGACGTATTGCGGATGTTTTATCAATTTTAGTGCTGAAGCGGTTCAGAGAATTGCATACACATTGTTATACATTTGTATCTTTGAACATCCGCTCACAAAGTAAGTCTCATGACAAGTTCTACAGCGAGATGTATAAATGGATGTGTATTCTTTCTGTACAACTACACTAAACTTCTCTTCCTGGACTGTGCATTTATTTTATGATTTTACTGTACTGTAACTATACTTAGTGTTTGTGTGACAGTGATATATGGCCACAAGAAGTTACATCTGTTAACACATGTTTGATTAAGATTTCTGTCTACTGATCCATCAACTTTCCGAACACTTTACGTAAACCATGTATATTACAACATGTTATAATTAGCATTAACATTAATGGTGCCGTTTTGTCGATCAGATGCGTCTTAGCATAGTGAGAAACATGTTGAATTATTTAATTTAAATATACTTCCTGGTCCGTAAAGAGGGCACACCTCCAAAAACAAACCATATAGCACAATGTCCGCAAACTTGCTTAATGAATTTTGTTTATTAATAATATGAAAGTATTTAAGGACATCTGACATTTTGATAAATGAGATAATATATAAATTATGGTCAAAATAAAATTTCCTCTACCTCTGGTTTAATTGTGGCCGTGTATATGCCGGTGCTGCCTGCCGCAATAGATAAAGTGACATTGTGGTGTTTGTTCTTCCTCCAAAACCATTTAGTGTGCATACGATCAAGACGTGGCTTTGCCCGCACACGACAAGCTATGCTAATATTCTTGTAGGAAAGACTAGCTCGTACAACTTGATCACAAACGAAACTTGGCGCAACTGCAAACATAAACCACCAGGTTTAATATTAATTTGCTTTCTCTAAAATATAACACCCAGAAAATATTGCCCCTTTTTTGCAGACATAAACTACTCAGTATTATATTTCATCCTTTTCTTTTAAATTTTTATCATTGTCTTTACTATCATAATCATTGAAGCAGACACATTTTATAATTTTAACAGGGCGAAATGTCACCTATAATCTGGACTAATCCCAGTTCATAAGTAATTATTTGGAATCACAGTACTCTCCTTACTGTATGCTCTTCAATAACATTAAAGTTAGGAATTTATCAATTTTTCAACAATGCCTTTACTTTATATTCGACCAGAGTATACGCCGCTAAACCAAGGCCAGTATTGTAAATGTGGCGATATCCAGCTGATTAAAAGAATCTCCTTTATGTTTCGTTTTTGCCATACCACTCTGATTAAACTTATTTTCACTCTTCCGAGTGTTATGTGCTGTTTTCACAGAATATATTTAATCAATGCATACCAAAATATACTTCGGTCTTTTCGAACTGCAAAGGATAAAATACGGCAATGGCAAGTGAGATGATGATCAAGCCTTTGTGTTGCTGTTGGAAAGCCTTACCGGGCAAAATGTGTGTTATCTTATGATATGTATTTATTTTGTCTTTCAATTGGTTCAGGGAGCACGAAAAGCACGGTATATGGAGAGGAACTTAGGTCCACTCGCGGTAAACGTTTACGGACTCTATGCGAACCGTAAAACCCCACGAAGTGCTTATTGACGTCCTTTGCGTAACTCAAAGTACCATCCGAAAAACCATTACCATATATGAAATTATAGTTCAGATCATTCCCACCAGAGGTCTCATTGTAGGTGAAATTAGTAGACCAGTTAATTTTGTCAGCATCTCCTACATCTGATTTTCCATATCGACACGAAGATTCAAACGAAGCAAACTATGTAAGGATTTTCTTGTAATAGGGTCCCGTATCTCGGGAGGATACAGCTTCGAGGGGGATCTATGCCGGTAACGATACTGAATTGGGCAAAGGATGATCTATGTATCCTAAATGTTAGTATGCATTGGGTGGTTCTAGAAGAACAATTAAAATGAAGACAAAAAGAAATGCATTTCATATTCAGCATTTTGTCAGCCAGAATGTCAAGCTGCCTTTCCCTCCAGTGGACATTGCTGGTCTGTGAAGGTTCGTGTGGCTATATAGTAAAACATCGACATATCCAAATATATACCCCAGGTATTTGGAAGGGGTCTTTGGGAGTTGACATTCGCAAGTAGCAAAGGCCCGCTATATTGCTGCGGATATGGGGAATGCCCCCCTTAATTTCGTATTTAACTTGGTGCTTTCAGGGATTTTGACCACTAAACTGACCAGTCCCCTTGCTTTCTCCATTCCACAAATGTAGTGGATAATAAAATGGCTTAGTTTGAGACAAAAAGTGTGTGTGTCACACCGGAGGGGGGGGGGGTATTTTCAGTAAGATCGCCGCAGAACTGCTACTTGCATGACTCGCTATCTGCCGCATAACCAGATTTAACTGTGTATACTCCCCATTTACAGAAGTGATAAAACACCGAATTTCCCCAGGCAACCGGCTTTTCTGTTTTGCCCAGTGGAGCATGGTGTTTTTTTCTTTTTCCTTTAATTTAATTTAATTCAGGCGTGCTTAATAGCAACTTTGCTTGACTTGAACGTCATTTACCCTTCGAATGTGTAAGATGTCAGATCAACAAACCTACCAGGTTAGCTGCAGGACTAGTTTATTTGTTTTAATCATAAATCAATATAAAATGATGATAAATTCTATGAAAGAGTGGTCAATCTCCCATTATCGAATGTTCGATTTTACGTGATATTGCCGTAGTGGTTTGCTTCATGGATAGAATAGATGCAGATTTGATGATACAGCTGATAGATTAAGCACACATAGACGGTCACGTGGGCTTAGAGGTTTCAGTGTTAATAGCATGCGATTCAACATATGACATTTCTGTGCCAAAACGCACCCCATCTCCATAAATGAACGCATGTGAACACAAAACAAGGATATTAAATTTCAAAAATACTCTAAGTAATGTTGTTTTTGATAAATACCCACATTGAATTACGAAGTGTATGGAGATAGCCACTTCTTTGTACTCAGGAATAGAAGCACGGCATGTCACTGTTTGTGCATATGCCTCATCAGTTTCCTTATATGTCATGTTTATTGGTGCGGCGTCCGTAGTGAGATTAACCTGAGTTTTATGTCTGCAGACAAAATGAACAACAAAAAATAAACACAGTCCATAACTTCTCCATAAATTTCTGGGTAAAATTGGAACTAAACAGGTCTACAACTGAAACAACCTGGTCAATTACTTTTGCGCGCACTTTGCTACTAAGGATGCAGGGTAGGTTTTTAGACCAACATCAAGAACAGAATTATGTGGAATAAATAAGTGTTGCACTAATAATAGTCTGGGAGAGTCTCATTACAACAAATGGTCGTTGCTATAATGGGAACCACTCGGCATGTACTAATGAGCGCATTGAAATTGCTAAATTAAGGACGACACTTCAAAATGATTTCATATAGCAGCAGTGCTATAGAAGTGAACATACAGTGGTAAAACAGGATCGGTTAGCACATTTTTGTGTCGCCATGCTTTTTACTTTTCATAAGTTTAAAACATATCACATCCAAATTAGATAAGCTCATTGGCCGAAATGCCATGGTATAATTGATCATTTACCTCCAATCCCACATCAATCGTCCAAAAGTGGTTGGCGGTGAAATGTCGTTTGCTTAAATGATTTTTAAAACCTAATTTACGTGCAAACAAAATAATTTAAGAGAAATATGGAAAATAGCCTGATCCAAGGAAACCTGTTTGACTCAGTTTTAATTCAAGAGAGAGAAGGGTTGATGTACCAACACAGCCATTGCACATTAATTTTGCAGGCTGCTTTTTGCTGCAACTGCATACACCAGTGAATCCTCGAGCAGATTGTTTGGAGGATGGAAGTTCGAACAGTTAAACGGGCCACAGACACAACTCGGGTTTAATCTTTTAATGTCTAATTCTTAATCAAACCATTAATAACATGGGAAAAAACAATAAAAGTATTTCATGCCATATTGAGGGCAAAAACAATAAAAAGCATTCACGGATTCAAGGAAGAATAGTGAAATTGGATATACTTCTGAAAGGGGTAAATGTACAGATTTTGAGCTGAATTAATATTTTAAGCAGTTGAGTTACTTATGCAATACACGTACAGATTCATGAGAAGAATGTACATGGCAATATGTCCACAATAAAACGATAGACCCATATGTTTACATGGAATACCAAGAAGGTCAAGGCTGTATTAATCACTTGATTTAATAAAAATGTTGAAATAAATTGGAAGGAAGCACGATAGAAGAAGGACCTATGTCTAATGTTTTACCATTTTTAGGCTTCAAAAATTTTCATGGTTACTTTCATCCAAAAAAGTATTGATTTTTGGAGGAGAATTATGAATTAGTAATTATGAAGTCAGGTTGATAAAGTAAATGATAGTCAATCTCGTCGCACAACACATGCTGAATCTGGTTGTACATGGATATTTCTAACGTTGTTGGAACGCCATCCCCCCCCCCAAACCCCAAGACAAATATAAATAAAGAAACCAACAACAGCACAACTCCAAGACATCCTATTGTATATTGTAAAATAAAAACTTACTAGATGTAATATTTACAAGTGTCAAAAGTGTACGCACACTACGAGTCCGCTGCTAACCGTTTCATTCCCAATGACGACTGCCTTTTCTTTTCTCTTGAATAAACTGGTTTTTTCTTGTCCAGCATAAGAGATAACTACCTCAGGCGCAGGGTTTGCCGGTCCTACCATGCAGAGAAAATAGTGGGATTCTCCATCGCGGATCTTCACCCTCTGGCCGTTTGTATACTCAACTGGGTTAGATTCTTTCTCCAGAGAGAAGAACCGAATACCAGTTGGAGGTGCTGACATAAATTAAGATCAGTATAATGGATTGCTCAAAATATGCATAAAAACATAAGCATAGTTTCTGTCGCAAACATTTGAGAGAGGCACCATCCCGGTTTAGAAAAATATTTTTTGTTTTATTCAGGGAAATTAACATAGACAGTGAGACAATATGTATCTCGTGAATTTTGCTGAACGGGCCAGACATGACTTAGAAGGGTAACATATAGCGGGATCATCCTATTTCTATCACGTAAGAGATTGCGAAGGTGTTCCTATTAGGTTAGTAGTCTTAACAGAAATTATCCCTGTATGGATATACTCTCAATTGGAATTCTACTCTGCCCTTATTTGGGAGTTACCTGGAGAACTAAATAATATTGTAGTATTATGGAGGGTTTAACCAAGTCGTCAAGTGTACCAAACCAACACGAAAAACGAATCATTGCTAACACTAAAAATCACAGATCTTACACATTAAACCAAGTCTTTTCTCATATTAATTTGATTTACAAACATCTTTATTCAGTTTCGTCTGACTGTTGTGTTCTTTGTTAAGTTGAATATATGAAAAATAATTTTCACAATGAAACCTCGGATTGTTCGAGATTTCAATTAGCACAATTTTACATGTACCTATGTGTGATATTTTTACGTCAAATCACAAATTAAACTGGAGTCAAATACTGTCACGCCTTTGTGGCCTCAGCGTCAGGAGTATATAATGTATGGGAGGCGACTGCGTCCAATGTATACTTGTGTTTGTCGATACTACTGACTCCCAGCCCCAGTCCTTTCTTTTGGCCTGTCCCGAGCTGCCCAGCCGTGATGATTTCCAACCGTTGCAATTTTATAGTTGCAACGTCTTTACGTTTCGTTCAATTTTACATGGTAGTATATTAAACTTTTTCGTTTTGCATGTGTTCACTGCTCTTTTCCTCTGGGAGGTATATTCTGAGCCTTTGTTGTTAAATAAAATAGTTGATACCATATAAACAGGTGTACGCGTTGCAACAAGAATGTTACAGTGCAGAAGGACCTTTGTCCTACAAGCGTATGAATCCAATGACGAACACATAACACTTACCCAGGACTGTTAACTCTTTATATGTCTTAGTGTCAGGTTTACTGTCGATATAACAGCCATAACTGCCACCATCTTCGCCCTTAGCGTCTATAAAGTACGTATAGACAATTTTACTTTTTTGACTTCATGATAGAAGAAAAGTGCACATTTGTACCAGACAGATGTTGTTTGTCCTTTATCCTATTCTCCCAGCATAGTTAAAAGACTATAACCAAACATATCTGTACGGTTGTTGACCAGCTTCAGGAATGGCTTGTGTCACAGCACTTACATGCTAACAATATCACTTATAGGAGGTCTTTGTCAGAGCCATCAACATTAGCAGTTCAGTCAAATGAACATATCCCTCGAATTTAACGTACCCTACAATATGCACACCTTATTTATCTTGCACGACTCAGTCAAAGCAAACATTCCTTTTATGACGTCACTGCACGTGGCTGATAATGCCTGGTCAAGGTTCAAACGTATAAATAGCCAACAAGTACAGATAAAGTGACAAACCAACCATGTCATGCTTACACATTTTACGATTACGATTTATTTATGTGTATAGCAAAACGGTGTTACACAAATAATCAGTAATACAAGTGATTTACTAACCTTTAATTATGAGGGAAAACACACTGTTTCCATCCTTCTCGTGATACTCTGCTGAAATTCTGCGTGTGTTTTGGAACTTTTTTTCTAGAACAAGATTAGTAGCGATGGGTGTTTCGACGGATCCCTGTTTTTTCATCCATCTGATAAAGGAACTTCTATGCATAGCATTGACAGTGCATCTTACGGTCACGTTCGCTCCCGCCTTCACCCGAGGGTGATTGATATCAACCCTAACTGTGGTTGCTCCACATACATCGATGACTGGAAACACACAAGCATCAAATTCCGTTATTGCGTCAAAACTCCCGTGAATAGGTGGGTTACGTTTTCTCAGGAATCATTTTATGACAAGCATCAATTACACGGAGCATGTAACGTGTCTATGAATCCAAACATTAAATTTGACCAGGTGTGTGTCATGTTTCTTTTGCTAATAAGTTTTGCTACTCAAGATTTATAAAAATTAAATAAAAAGGCAAAACAAACAAACAAACAAAACGCAAAACACAAAAATAACAAAAATCAACCCCCCAAAAAAACAATAAAAACACAAACAAACAAAAAACCTAAAAACCAGCAGATGAGTTACTTAAGCTGTATCCTTACAAGACTGAGGCTTCAACACCAGCTGACATTGAAGCAGGAAAATATAATAATTACAAGTGATTGATGCCTTTGCATAACATTAAACATAGATAATGCAACAAAATCTAAAAACCATGATAGCCTGGCTGCCTATATAGGCCCTTTTTGTAGATAACAGCAAACTTCTCGTTGTGTTGATTGTATATTCTCAGATTCAATCAGTACAAGACCATGCAAATTCGCAGCTCTGGAACTCCTGGCTATTCTTTTATATAGATGAAAAGTAACGAGAATGCAAGTAAATGTATGCAAATGATATCAAAAGATATTGTGGAATTTCGTAGGAACTAGTTCTGGTTACTTCAATTAATTTGGAGCTGGAGCAAGAACTAAGAGAACGCTTTTGTGGACTAAAGGAAACCATATTGGGTAAGACATCTTAAGGCTGGTCGGCAACTTTAATGAAGATGTGATCATTGAATGATCATCTGAGATGGGATATACAATATATAAGTACATTTACCGTAATGTTGCCATTGTGCTTTGGGAACTGGTGCTTGAACCTTTATTTTTTTTTCAATGTGATTCGGCTTAAAAAGCACTTGTATCACAGTTATATATGGTTGCTTTTAACCCTTTCCAGCTGTATCTGATAGGAGTATGGCTGCTGCAATGATAAAGGAAAAGCATTTAACCCTTTCCAGCTGTATGTAATAAGGTTATGGCTGCTACACTGACGCAGAAAAGGCATTTAACCCTTTCCAGCTGTATCTGATAGGATTTTGGCTGCTGCACAGACACTAAAAGTTGATGTTGAAGTAATAGTTCAAAATTGAGGTCAATGCATTGCATACAAAGCAAAGCTGTTGACTCAATCTATGGCATATGTGTACCACTGTAAAGGTAGAACAGCTGCTATAGATCCTTCAGCACAGTTTATGTTATGTAAATTCAAGGCACATGCCAGTGATTACGAGTGTGAGGGTGTCGACCAGTGCGACGGTGCTGACCAGTGTGGCGGAGGATCAGACACTGAGACAGTTCCAGACGTAGGACCACTAACAGGCAACAGGATTAGGGATATGAGTTTACTTTAGAGAATGTTTGATTGTGCAGCGGCATGTGCGGACTGTCGGGTTGGAAAGTTAACCCTTATGGAGGATCATGGAAGACGTTGCGGATGGGCATCACGTTTGTCGCTGCAGTGTTCGAATCCTGACTGCGAGTGACCCGAGACATGGCATTGGACAAGTCAGTTAACTTCAAGAGCTCGACAGATGAATGAACTGAGTGTTTTAGCAATGAGGACAATAGGAAAGGGACAGCGAGGAGTGACTGCACTCATTTCAAATTTAGATTACACGAGACAAGAGATCTCAAACATGCAATCAACCAAAATTGCAAAGTCATGTGGTGGTGTCGACTGGATTATAATTCCCAGTAACAATTTATGTGTGATATATCAGCAGCAGGAAATATTGCTGTTGCACACTTTCATTTCCTCTAAAACACCCCCCCTCCCCAAAAAAATAACAACATAAAAAACAAAACAAAACAAAAGAAAACAAAAACAAAAACAAAAACAAAACAAAACAAAAACAAAAAAAAAAAAAAAAAAAAAACCAACAAAAACAAAAAAACAAAAAACAAAAAACAAACCAAAAAAACCCCCCATGTATATGAAGAAAGATCAGATATCCCAGAATCCTATATGACAATAACCCAGATACTGGTATTTGTGCCGGTATTTGTGATGAATCAAAACAGCGATCTTCTTTGGGATATGTGATGAAGCATTATGACTACATATATTACCAGTTTGACTATTGAGCGAGAAGATATGGACACCATGGAATGTTGATTGGTGTTTGACATGTAAATAGCATTCTTCCTCTTGTGCCATGTGATACTGAATAAATATTTATTTTTCAAATTTGTCTTGTGTTTATTATTTTGGAGTGAAATATTTTCCATTGTATATACAAGGGGCAGTGTTGTAACTTGTGTATCAAAGAAAATTGAGCATTTTATTTTCTGACATTGTTTTGGGAGTTTGAGAAAAAAGATTATGCATATAAGTTTTGTTAGATGCAGGGTGCTGTTCAGTTGGAGCAGTAGAGCAGAATGGGATGGACCATTTAGTGTTCTCTGTCAAATATTGTTGAACATTTTTTATATTGTTACCAACCAAATATAGTTGGATATTGAACATAATTAATAAAACTTTTCTTCAAAAGTCTCTGTCCTCATTGTCAAATTTCATGTGAAGTAATTTGACCTCCAGTTCTCTTCCATTGATGTGTTGATAGATGCGGGGGGGGGGGGATTTATAGACTAATTACTTTGATGTTAAAGCTGCACTTGCTATGATATTTTAAAAATGGGAAAAAGGAGACCGTTTTACACTAAGGTATGAATAACAGTGAATAACTTGTATTTCAGTATTATAAAAAGTTTATTTACATCCAAAAGTATCTCATTATCAGTAGCTGTATCTAATTGTATATATATATATATATATATATATATATATATATATATATATATCAGCTACAGATGGTGGCACAATTTTTACTCCAGTCTCTGGTGCATCTACAGCATTTACACTCCATTTTTACACAAACAGCCATACAGAATTCAAACATGTCCACTCTGTTGCAGTGTCACAAAATTCTCCCTTGACTTGAAGGGGCAACATTGCTCGAAGATAGTCCAGAACAACACCAGGATAAGAATAATGACAACCCTCTGGGCCAACCTCTTTTTCCTACAAAAGGAAAAGTATCCAATGAATAGACCGACATATGGCCTTCAATAATAAGTAAACAGATGTGAAAGTCTCTCTCTCTCTCTCTCTCTCTCTCTCTCTCTCTCAATATATATATATATATATATATATATATATATATATATATATATATATATATATATATATATATATATATATTATATAAATTGGCTCAGCTTTTTCTAGTATTATACATGTGACTTCTGGACCACCCTACCGCATTGACATATTGAATATACATGTAACTTATTTCGTATTAGAGATATATCAAAGCATGAAGAAACAAAAAAAAAACAAACAAACAAACAAACAAACAAACAAACAAAGAAACTTACTCTCAGCTGCCTGGCCCATGCACAGTACTCCAGGAACCCCATTCTTAGCTGTGCCATGTTCCTCTTGAGTTTAAGTGCTGCCACATCAAGTGCAAGCTGGACACAAATCCTTCTCCGTCATATCTGTGAAACAGACAGAAGGACAAAAGTTATAAATTAAATAGTGATAAGAATGGGCACTCTTATCATAATTTTGGGCCTATGGTATTTTTGCACAACCCTGATATACTGCATGTACATGAACGTACATGTAGATCCAATCATGCTACATGCACCAAACAAACAAAAAGGTGTAAATATTCTGAACCTTGGTGACACACCTCAGACCTTCCTCCTCCATATTTTTCTAATCATGACAAAATTCTGTAGTATCCAATCTTTTATTGTAAAATCAGTAGCTAAGTCACCAAATGTGGAAGGGATCGGCTGAGAAAATATAATATAATATTGGCCGATCTCTCTAATGCTAATTTTCCCAGGGTAGGAAGACTTTGGATACGTCTGATTTTGGTAAATTATACGCTCTTATTGCTCACTCAACACCCCCTAAACCTACGTTTTATTTGGGTTAATTAAAATGTCCAAGCAATAAATAATAATTTAAATGGTTGGCCGGCATCTATAGGCTTAAAGCATGATGATAATATTCAGTAATTTATATACTTGAAAAGGAAACAAAGAATAAAGCTTACCCAAGTTGTGTTATCTGATTCGCAAGCCCTCTCTTCGTTACTGTTACGCTCTCGGCGATCTGACGCTGGCGTCGTCCTGTTTTTGAGTAAAGTGTGTGTTTCAATGCACACTTTTCTGTTTTTCCTTTCTTTCTTTCTTTCTTTTTCTTTCTTTCTTTCTTTCTTTCTTTCTTTCTTTCTTTCTTTCTTTCTTTCTTTCTTTCTCTCTTTCTTTCTTTCTTTCCTTCCTCCCTCCCTCGCTCCCTCCCTCCCTTCTCTCTCTTCTTTCTTTCTTTCTTTCTTTCTTTCTTTCTTTCTTTCTTTCTTTCTTTCTTTCTTTCATTCTTTCTTTCTTTTTTTCTTTCTTTCTTTCTTTCTTTCTTTCTTTCTTTCCTTCTTTCTGTCTTCTTTACCGCCAAATTTGTCTGACACTTTTCTCGGACACTATTATACATAGAAACTCCAAACTTGGCATGATTGTACCTCTATACAAAGAGTTTGACCGTTTTATACACAGGAAAGAATATGTTTAAAATTATGCAAATTAGGGACATTTGAAATTTTAAATCTTGAATATCTTCAAAAGTATAATAGATAGAGACGTCATTCCAACTTCTACTAGGGGGTTATTGACCAGTGCGCATCTAATGAATTTAAAACAAAAGCTGTGGCAATTTAAATTGTGCTAATTAGCAGCATTTGAAATTTAAAAAAACTTGACTATCTTCAAAACTATTATAGATAGAGATGTCATTTCAACTTCTACTAGGGGGTTTTTCACCATTGCACATGTAATGAATCTAAAACAAAACTTGTAGCAATTTAAATTATGCTAATTAGCAGCATTTGAAGTTTTAAAACTTGAATATCTTCAAAACTATTATAGACAGAGATGTGTTTTCAACTTCTACTAGGGGGTTGTTGACCATTGCACATGTAATAAATCTAAAACACAAGTTGTAGCAATTTAAATTATGCTAATTAGCAGTATTCAAAATTTTCAATGTTGAATATCTCCAGCACTATAATCAATAGAGATGTCATTTCGACTTCAACTAGGGGGTTCGTTGACCATTGCGCACCTAATGAATTAAAAATAAAAGTTGTAGCAATTTAAATTATGCTAAATAGCACCAGTATAAATTTTAAATATTGAATAACTTCAAAGCTATAATAGATAGAGATGCCATTCCAACTTCTACTCCTGTGCTGTGGAGTAGTTGTACATTGCCATACCAATATGCTTTGAAGACACACACACTGATTTGCCATGCAGCAAATCATCTTTCCTGGTTCTCTCTTGCTTTTGGCATAATTTTTTCCTGCTTGACTTTCTAAGTGTGAAAGCAGTGACTAGGGACTATACGGTTTCTGTGTACAGTATATGAGACGATGATGATGAACGTATCAGGGGCCGGTAATCCACCTATGAGGTTGCTGCTGAAGGTAGAGTCGAATTATTGCTGAACACACAGACCCCACCCCAGTGAACAGTTTCAAAGAAATATCTTACAAATGCCGTGAACCCATTAGTTACAACATAATTGGCGACAGGTGTCCGTTGTTAGGTTTAGACCACCACTGCTATGTTTCCCTGGAATGTAGTCTACACACGAACCACGCAGACAACGAAGTGCTGCGTGTGATGAATGGATTTATCACTACAGGAATTTGCGTGCAGCATTGCTTTTTACAACAATTCACCGATCACCAATTGTGTTCACTCATCACGTAACAAACTGATAAAAACATCAGCAAGCTTTTATTATTTTAGTACTTGTAGTATTATTATTATTGCATGATGAATGATGATTTTGAGCAATCCTTTGTTCAGCCGCCTTTGCTGTAATTTTCCGTGCCCCTCGAACGAGCCGCCATTTTGACAAAGGGCGATCGTCAAAATGGGTCATCAAAGTTATTTTATTTCAATTATAGACCATAAGATAAATAAAAAGACAGAGAATTGCTAGGTCGATATAGGAGGGGTAGAAGTAGCATCTTTTCGTCTTCATATCATGTGGCAGTGTCAATTCACTCAAGCGATGCCCCATTGTCTCATTTGTCACAGCCGACTGCATTTCCACGTGGTCAAGGCCACAGGCGGCGGCAGAGTGCTATCTAAACTTGGCAATTAATTAACATAATTCACCAAACAGAGCAAGCACGTGTAATTGACAGCCCAAACTTGTTGATGTTTTTCTTCATTTTTTTTCATATAAATATATATTTTTTTAAAGTCATTTTTGGTGAGCACAAAGTTTAGATAATGGACTTCATGAAAATGGAAAAAAGTCATTTTATGATGAATCACAATATTGCCGCTGTAGTCGAAATGTGGCCGTTACCTTAAATACAGTTATCTGATTAGGAATATGGCAAAAGAAGTAGGCAGGGACTGGTACCCATAAAATGAGGCATTTCGGAGGTGCAGGGAGGCTGAGGGCTTGGGATGGGGTCAGGTGGATTCCATAGTCTTCAACTTTGCTTTGACAGGGGATGTTAAGTTGGGGATGCACACCACTGGGTCTCAAAAAAGAGAAGGTGAGGACGTTTGCAGCAAGAAGCAGTTTCAGATCGCATGGGGGGGGGTTGTTTCAAATATCACCCTGGAGAGCCGTGTTCAGGGTGTGCCTTTAGACACTCTTGCTTCCAATGAAATGAGCGTAATCCCATCACAATCTGTCTCAATCGCTAAATTCAACAAAACCGGACCCAAGCCGGATAGTCAGGGTCCCATGTCAATCCCTCCCACTAACTCCTCTATAGCTTCTCTGCCCACTGTAATTAATGTCACGGAACTGCTTTCTTGGATATTGAGGTAGATTCTGTAAAAAATGGAAATTCGACCTACAATCAACATACAGTGTTTATGGATGAGTCGTTGGTCTGCAACAACACTATTTAGCCATATATGGATTCGTGTGAGGGGTGCCTTGCATGGCACAAAATGGTTGTATGGTAAATATTCTAGTTCTTGGACACCATTCAGCATTGTTTTCCTTAAACTGACCTAATCGTAGTTGCTGTGCATGTCTGGCGAAACCTCCTTAAAAAACATTCAATACTTTTCATGTGGACAATGAAACCCTATATCACATTATTAACTTGCAGTCTCAAAAGAATCTATGGTTATTGGTAACCATAGGTAGGCTAGTCTTGGCTTTTCTGTATTATAACACAAGCTTCCACAGAAACATTTGACATCAAAGGCTAATGCACCCACTGATTCTTTATCCCGTTTGCAGCAACCCGCCACGACACCAGATCATCTGTTGCCTGAGAAATTCTTCAAACAGAAGAAACGCCAACGGTCTCATCTGTGGCTCCCCACAATGTACAGCTTTACCATAGGGTGTGGTTACAGTTTTACCAGTTTGCACAAGCGTTTGATTGCCACTCAACACAACCATTGTCTCTTTTTATGTTGCACATTTGTTCAACAAAGGGATGTCTCCTAAGACAATTTTGGTGCATCTGTCAGCAATTAGTCTCCTCCAAAAAAATAATAATTTTGCTGTTCCCACCAAAGTGTTTGTGATCCAGAAAATGGTGGCAGGGGCCTATAAGCTGAGACAATCAGCTGACATGCGGATACCTATTACAGGTCCCATTTTAACAAGACTGTTGAATGCAGCAGGTCATATATACTATGGGAACACCAAAATACCTATCAGGCAATGTTTAACTATGCCTTTTTTTTTACAAATGCAAGGGTTGGCGAGATCACATGTTATAATCCACAAGAAACAAACAGCATCATACAGATAAGTAATATATCTATCATCACTGTGAGGAAACAGCCTGTTAAGGTCAAAGTTGTTTTCGTTTCTTTAAGCACAATTCTAAAGGGCAACCACATTACATTTCCTTTAAAGGAAGGGTGGCTCCTATCGCTCAGTTTCCCTGTTTATGCCATATGTGTCTATTAGGGTTTCACACCCAGGCCTATCATTCTGTGGTCTTGCAGGAAGTGTCATACCAGGCCATACCTTTGATGCAAAACTAAAGGCATGCTTGCAGTCCTGAGGCTTTTGTAGTTCCTTTTACAAAGGCCACAGTTTTTGGATCAGACCTGCAACCCATGATGTGTCAAACGGGGTACACGACAGTAAAATTAGGCTCTGTGTCAGATGGAAGTCGGTTGCCTTTAGAAAGTATATTTGAACCATTATTAGTAAGGGTCAGTGTCCTGCTTGTTTTTACCAGTAGGGCTAAATCCTCCAAAGTGGACATCTTACAGTTGCGTACTGTTCATCTTGTCTGTTTGTACTGACAAGAGGGACAATGCATACACATTTTGCCCTAGTATTTTATCATCTGGTTGAAAGGAAGCGGCAAGGTGTGACACAATACATTAAAGGGTCGTGTCATTGTGCTGGTCTGTACCTTTTGTATGGCTAGTATTACCAAAAGGTAATCCCTTAGGTAACTTATACACTCTGTTCGACGAAAGTTGGCACAGGGATACTATTACACTATCATTGGAAACCCAGTTTTGTTCTTTGGTTGCTGGCTTGATCTGGCTAAAATGGTTCCCACCTCTCACAGTGGGTACAGGAAATCCACGAGGCCACCCTCATTACTCAAAGCACGTATTTTTATTACTACATATCCATAGATTTGTATCCATGGGTTCTTCCTTTTTACAGGATAGGCATTTTGTGCGATTTCATAGTCTTCTGTCTTACTTGCTATAATTTTTACACTTTTCGCGCAGACGTTCCATAAAATTATTTTTCTTTTGTTTGTTTTCAAGATGACACAAGAAATAACTGAAAATGTACATCTATGTCCAGGATCGAATTCAATAGTGAGTCCTGAAATAGTATAAATAAAAAGTTATAATTCTTATGTTGGTCCCAACAGGTTATTCACTTTCTTCCTGAAAATATCTCCAAAAGTCTTGGAAAGGGTAGTCAGAAAAAAATTCTGCAATCCACTCCTGCATATGATACTTTTTTTTTCTTTTAATGTCCGTTGATTTGAATGTGATGGAGCAATTCGTTTGTTCGTGAGGCTAGATGCAAATGGCGTAGTTTGAGCAAAAATTATTCAAAAAACAAAACCAAACAAAAAAAAAAAAAAAAAAAAAAAAAAAACAATTCTGAGTAAATTGTGTTGAAAAATAATGTTGCCAATTATGCATTTATGGCTGTAATATGACACATACTCACCCATTCTGTCTTGTGTTTTTATTATTGTATGAAATAAACTTGTAGCTTTACCTTTGTGATGATGTCATTCCCAAAAAAATAATAGTTTGTGGCTTAAAACTCGACTTTTTTAATTTGGGAACATCAAACGTGACCAAACTTAGCTTGTTTGGGTATGTGCTCTCACACGGCTTTTCATATTTTGGGTCCAGTAAGTGGATGGTGTTAATTTGTTTTTACATCAATAGAGTTTCAAAGTAGTCATATCAAGGGTAGTGATTAGTTTGTAATGGCCCTTTCTTCTCTCCATGGCTATTGCTTTCCTGTTCCCCATGAGTGACCCTTGTTAGTGGCTCAACTGGTGGTGCCGTCAACCATTTAGCATTTCAGATAACAGTATCCTTTTAAATTCAGAAGATTATATAACGCGACTGCTGGTTTGTGCTGATGATTGTTAAATGCCGTTAACACAGCACAACATGGCGGTCATAGTTTGAACTGTGAACACAGCCCGAATGCTAGTTTGCAAGGCAAAGCTGTTGGCTCAATCTATGACATACATGTACCACTGTAATGGTAGAAATTGTTTTGTTTTGATTATGATCCTATTGCACATACTTCTATTGTTCATTAAATAGAAACAAACAAGGCTAAATGTCAAAAGCTCCAGGAAGTCTTCAACGGAATGACTTACTTCTAACGCTACGGTTAATAACAATATCGAGTTAAGTCTGCCGTTTAACAATTTGTGTCAAATGTCTTGCACTGCTTAGACTGCAGTAAAGTTTTCATGCAAACGAATTGTTTTAATAAAGCCCACATGTGAGAAATCGCAGTTAATTATCCGTCACTCAACACCCCTATCTTGGTGCATGTGGCACATAAAGTCGTGAGGGAAGTCTGCAGACCAAGGTAGTAAGTACTTTTTCAGGAGAAGACTGATCTCCATTTTATGGCAGACATAACTTTATGCTGAGTTCTATGCACGGGTAAAATTGTTAAAGTTACGATAAGTTAATCTCAGCGTTGCAAAGTTCCCTCTATAATTTACTGACTATTAACCAATTTCAGCTTTGCAAATCTTTGTGCATAGTTTAGAGTAGATTATTGTGCAATCTCTATATTACCTTGTGTAACACACAGTAAGTGACTGTCAACTTTGCACACTCCTTATATAACTGTTTAAATCAGGGTAATTTAATGTCAACTGTGCAAAGAAAAGCCCTTTATAATTTACAATAGACCACTGTGAACGTTGTTGTCAGCAAGTTACATTCTGAGACATATTTGGTCCCCAAGTTTCTTAGTTTTTGCCCAGTTGTCATATAAGCGTCACATAACAAAAAGTGTTTTGACATATGTAAGCTGCAAAGTGACATTAACAAAATGTAGATCCAGCGAACAAACATAAATTGTTGTTGGATGTTTTCATTAGATTTTCTCATTCGCTTGATGCATATGAACTTTCTATGAGGTTTTGATATGAACCTATTTATGACTGAGAAAAATCTTGTAAAACATGGTATGAAAATATGTGTACATGTATCCATCTTTGTATTTTGTGGAAACTACATTAGAACCTGACCTTGACATACAGTTGAAACACATCAAACATAAATGTTCAATTACTTGCAAACGCTATTAACGCTTAATTTTCATATCGGCACATACATTTTATGGCAGGTTAATACTCACCAACTGAAAGGAATGAAAGGAGAATCGACACTGGAAAGCAAAATTTGGACTCCATTTTGATGATTAGGGTTCAGACAGGATGTTACGCATGAGGGAAATGAGGAACTTTCCCTTTCATATATATATAGAAAATGTGTCTGTGTGTGTCAGTGGCGTTTATTAAGGCATATTTAAACAGAAATGTCAGATAACCTATATCTGCTCTATTCAAACAATTCTGGACGTTTAGCATCCGATGGGTTTGTGGCACAATCGCTGTACCCTGAGTGGATGCTTAGAACAAAGGATGTCCTATTTTCTATCAATTCACGTGTATGAAAATATTCTATTTGTTACATAGACCATCTAGTCACATAATAATTTTCGGGAGTACCAAGGACGAGATAACTGATGCTATAAGTTTAATAAAAAAAAAAAAAAAAAAAGCAATGACCACATCTCGCTCCGTGGTATAAGGGAAAGTAAACAGATTATTCTGCATGTGACAATAATGGCTGATTGGAATCACAAACATTCAACTATATTGTATCCAAAAGAACTTCACAAATTAAATGTGACTGCAGTTAACCAATTATCTAATGTCCCGTATAACACCAATTAGGTATGGGGACGACATGACATTTCAGTGTTGTCTTTTTCTGGGCACAGCTGCTTTTAGCACAATACACAGAGGCAGCCACCGCTACAATATTTCTGTCACAGATTAAGCCATGGAACGTGACCTGGTAGCAGGTCATGTGAACACTACCCACATATGGGATTCAGTCGCAGAAAATTAGTAATGAAAGTTTTGTCACCATAAAAGACCATTGAATATTCCTTTGCCTTTTGACACAGCGATACATATAAATTCTTTGAGATTTTGTTAAACAATGCAATCAAAGACCTTTAAAATCACTATAAACCTCCTACGGGGAAGGGGTATCAAAATATATGAAAAGTTCACAGTTACATTTGTTTGTTTTCCAATTAGACGATAATTTTTCCTGTAATATATGTAGAAGTATATTTTTTTTGAAACCTTATATCTCGATCAAAAATCGCGACACTGTCATGATGTACATGCTTGCAATGTTTACACAACAATTTCCCGCATTATTGTCATTATACCAGACACATACCTGTTTTAGTGTACACATTTTTAAATTTGAGATAGTCCAGTTTCTGTATCCCTTTATCACTAGATCTGGTCAAAAGGAAACATTTTACTTTGACGTTTTCTCTTTGATCTGAAATCCCTCCATTTTAGTTAAGGGAATGATTTTGATGTTTACCATAAGATTCACATAGATAGAGGGGTGCGTGAACAGCCCATGCTTAGCTGACCTAAGCTTGTCCCACAAAATAAAGGTTGCAACTGAAAAGACCTGTGTTGAAGTATAGCTGAGTGCACATGATATTTGGAAGTGTTTCTCAGACGGACGAATGAGCCTCCTAAAAGTGCAGTCTGATTAGTACGTCTGTTAGACCCCTAAATGTAAACACCCCCCTAAATGTAAATTTACATTTAGGGTTAGGTGTGAGACCTCTAACTGTAAACAGTACCCCTAAATGTAAACGCAAATTGACGAAACAAAGGTGCTTCAACCCCTAACTGTAAACACACCACTAAATATAATTATTTGGGTAGGTGGACACTGGGCCACTAAATGTAAATGTACGTTAAATGTAGTGACTTTATACGTGTCAAGAGTCTCGTATCGAAGCTTCAGACTGGCTCAACAGTAGGGCTCTGTTGGTTGTCCCGGTACCCGGATACCAACGAAAAAACGCGAGTATCTGAATCGACACCTATTACCCGTGGAATCAACGGGTATTATATATTTAATATATATATTAATTAAACAAATAAATAAGTTATGTCCCTTCACGTGTAATGCGTCATTACAGGCGGGAACTTTTAAAATTCCAAAGTGAACATCTCGGATTTCGGCTTTAGAATATTATTGCATACAAAAACTTGTCAATTATGGCTATATCTTGAAGTTCCCGCCACCAGCGTGCCATGTGAAAGATTGTTTTCAGATGGCAAAAATAATTTATAACCAAGTAGCGGGCTTCTCTGTCACCTGAAATCGCGGAATTTCTTCTATTATAACAGGAGAAACCCAAATAAAAAGTAAACTGGACTATAAAGTGACACTCGTGCACTCAAGGTCGTTGCATTCAGGGACGTACGTGTATATGTATACACCCAAATAATACATTTAATAAAATGCTTTTCTCTTTGATTGAAGTGCCTGTTGTAGTCTCGTTCTTTTGAATATGCTGTGACGTGGTTGCTTTTGATTGATGTGTGCGTGTATTTGGTTTGGTGGTAAATATGCTGCATTTTATGTGTGGCGCTAATAGAATAGATTATGCAAATTCAATGTGGCGGGTGATACCCGTGGGTACCCCGGTATTTTAATACCCACTCTGGCAGGTACCCGGGTACTGAAAATCACTACCCGACAGAGCCTTACTCAACAGTATTGTGGCTCTGACACGGGTATCGGGAAGCAAGTGCCCCAACATTGGAGGGGAGCAGGGAGAATTACCCCCCTCCCGCATATCCATTACCCAGGGCCCCCAACTGGGCTGAACCTCTGTTGTTATTTTATTCTTCAAATCTCGACATACCTGGACAGAATAACTCGCCCTACCTTTAATAGAATTAATTTTGACGTTGGTACAATTCACAGTTACGATCCTTATGTTGCAAAGTGCACCGGTCATACGATAAGTTCAAAGCTAATGGTCCTGGTCATGACACAGACATGTGGTCCTCATATTGTAGATTAAGGAATTATTATCAAGAGCAACTTGGAGCTGCCGAACATAATTATCATGATAAACTCCGTATCTCTTTAAACAATCCTAATTAAAATAAAAAAGTTGGTGGCAGACAGTCAAATATTTTCTAAACTGTAATCACATAACCTCAATACCTTCGCTATTAGTAAATGATGATCATATAACCGACAATCTGTCTAAGGCTGAAATTTTCAATTCATATTTTCTCAAACAATACATGCTTGACTCTACATCTGCCTCTCTCCCTGGGCACATTTTACATCCCAATAGCACAATTCGCTGAACTTCAATTTCAGATAAAGAAGTTCTGGATATTCTACATAGCTTAGATGTTTCTAAGGCCACCGGACCAAATGACATTAGAGCCAAACTTTTAGAGGAATGTGTGCCTTCCATTCATAAATCATTAGCTAAACTGTTTAAGTTACCTTTGAATAATAATAATTTTTCCTACTGAATGGAAACAAGCTACAGCTTCACATAAAAAAGGTGCTGAAAATCTCTGCGATAATTAGCAAGCAGTTTCCTTGTTAAGTTGCGTTGGCAAAGTATTCGAAAAAAGTCATTTTCAAGCACGTTTTCAACTTCTTTAGGGACAATCTATTAATCTCAGCAAACCAATCTGGTTTTACACCGGGTGACTCAACTGTTAAACAGTTACTTGTTATATATCACCAACTATGTCTTGCTGTTGATCAGGAAAACGAGGCACACCTAGTTTTCTTGGAGATTAGCAAGGCTTTTGATAAGGTCTGGCACACCGGCTTACTTTCCGAACTTGAGAAAAATGGAATTTGTGGGGATCTATTGAGAAAAGGGTTTTCTAGTAATCTTTCAAATCATCAGCAACGTGTTGGAACTCAAAGGCAATCTTCTAGCTGAGGACCAGTGAATGCTGGAGTTCCACAAGGTTCTGTACTCGGACCTGTTCTCTTTTTAATCCATATCAATGGTATCGCTGACCTTGTCAGATGTAATATCAAGTTATTTTCCGAAGACACATCTCTTTATTATACATTGGACGATCCTGTAGCTGTTTGTGAAATTACGAATTCGGATCTTGTTGACGAATGCGCAACAGGTTAATTGCCTTTAATGCCCATTAAACAAACAGATAGTATGCTAATTACTCAATTTCTCCAGCTTGTTTCTTCGTATTTCAAGTTTCAGTTGCTTTCTTTGATGTTTTTCCGCTTCGATTTCATGGTCTCTCTGTATTTTAAGTTGCTCTAGCATCTGTTTACATTATTCCATAAAGATGGTCTCATGTGAGAAATAAATGTTCTGAAGATAACTCATGATGACAGGTAGTTGGGAAGCTATAGTGTGAAGTTGTCTACATTTGGCAGAGGTCCATTCTTGAAGACTCTGAATTCTAATGGGAAGTCTGTTTGAAAAATATATCTCTGCAGTTGACCAACTTGAAGACAAAAATTCTGCAATTGGTTGGATATATATTGTTGTACTGCATGTCCAGCAAGCTCTTGTTCATACAGTGGATGTTCAAATGAGATCTTGTTCTCGCATATGTAATGGTAAATGACGTCCATTCTGACACCCTGGGTAGACAGAATGCTGTACAGTGTTAATATACTACCTTCTTCTGCCCTTTTCCTCACAATAAGGGCTGCTTCCCATGGTGAAATCATGTTGAGAACACTCCATATTTCTTCACACGTACAAAAAATAATGTACACAGTGTAATCCATGACTTTTGTTTTGTGTAATGCATTTTAATCAGACAAAGGTCCAAAAAAATTGCAAGACAATGTAACCATTATTTACATGTTATGTGTAATGCAATTAAATCAGACAAAGGTCCGATCAAAATTGCTTACATAATTCATTGGTCATGACTGTACTTTTGATGTACTATACACTTGTGACCTTAGATATGGCTTGCATAATCCATGTCAAATTAATCTCACCAATGCAACTGGGAAATTTGAATCAAGCACAAAAACTTATCAAGATGACTGCCATGATTGAATTTGCAATCAAACTGCATATATGGATAAGAAAGTGTATACTTTGTTAAAGTGTATTAAATACACAAAAATCCTCAAATTGTGTAGATCAGTCTGTGGACCGACCCACAAAACTAACTACAGTGGAATACACTTACTCCAACCAAAGTATTTGGCTGAACAGGGACGTGTTATAGTCTTAATAACAGGTCCCTGGCTGAACAAGATACTTTAATATGTAGTGTTCAGTCATTCTGAAGTACATATATCCAGTATCAGCAAAAGAGAAAATCATAAGCAATGTCTGTGCATGTGTAAAATATATTCTTCAGATCAAATAATTGTCCATCAAAAATTGACAAAATGAACCTCACAGTTAAAGAAAATGTGTAGCAATCTTAAAGTGGCTGAAATCAGACTAAGCTATGACCAGAATGAATAATGCCAACACATTCTGAACAAATTATGTATACATACTGACTGTATGAAGCCAACAATCAATTGCTTCAAATGCAGACACTGACGTAGTGTAAATACTATGTATGTAAAGCAAAGACCTGTGAAACAAACAAATAATTAAGCCAGTGAACCACTCTGGTTCTGGCAGTTTCAGGGACAGCTTCATGTTCAAGATCATGCAACTGCCAACCATGCATGCAGCAATCATATGACAATACATACACTTACACAGGTTAATAAAACACTGTTTGCTTTCATCCACAAAATACTGATTCGCCAATCAAATACTAGATCCAAGTCTGCAGTGAATCAGGAAATTTTCACAGATGAACAAAACTCCACCCATAACATTAAAGACTCAATCTAAAAGGCACCCACTATCTTTTCATATGATTCCAGATAGAATATTTTAAATCAGAAACAGATACAAAAGTCAATAAACTACAACAATCATGTCCACCACTTCCCTCTTTTCAAAATTTGAGCCAATGGTCCGTAGTGAAAAAAATGTCAAAACTAGGGAACTAAAGTTCCTCAATTTGTCAGTGAGTTCTCTGCCAAGTAAAGCGAATTTTCCATATTTCTTCCAGTTCCAGGATTTTTCCAAGTAAATGAGCAGATCTCTACTCACAGTCTCTCATTGACATTGCGTTGTCCTGTAGGGTTTTTTCCTGTAGTCTGGTACCAATTGTAAATTGAAGTTATGCCTTCATAGTCAATGACAATCACGTGTATTCATATATCACAGGGTCTCATTCTCGGGGTCTCATTATACAAGAGACAGTGTCCAATTGTGGGGCTGGTCACAGGGCTGGCAACAGGTTAAACATATGTACAAAAGTGTCTGTCCAGCTCCATGCCCAATCTTTTCCGCACCGAGATCATGGTGTGTGGGTGTTCAGGTGACTACAGTTGTTTACACCTCTGACAAAGTTCTAACACCCACTATAAAGCTTGGCTAGCTGGAACACTGACACTCACAACATGAGTACCTGGACTTGTTTCCGCAGGCCATTATACGTGATGTGAGGGTGTGATTGTATTCTGCAGTGCCAAAGGATCCTTTAAACATGTCAGAGGGAGTTGAAAGGCGGCAATAATTAAGCCTGGAGACAAGCCTATTCCATAGAAGAATAGACCTGTCAACATGCTTGCTAGTAAGTGCAGCTCTTCATCTCAATGGAGTGGTTTCAATGGCTACTTTCACGGATACACTTGTTGTTACTATCTCCAATAGGAGTAAGAAATTTACTGATGCATCCAAGCTACCTCCAAGTTCTGGTTAGTCATACTTTCCCCGCGCAACCAACATTCTATGGTTAAGCTCTTGCAGGTTAGATCATTGATCTTCTGAAACTTCTTGGCCTTGTGGCAAGAAAGAGGCAAGCTATTTTTTGCAGCAACTGTCAGCAGCTCCTCTGTCTTCACAATCCAATGCCTCGTGGAAGAGCTTGAACAATTGGCTTGATAAGCGTTTTCATGTGGATATATATATATATATACGTAAAAGAAGGTTGGAAGATTTGAGAAAAAAACACATGCTCATATTAAATTAGTACCACCCTTGATCGTAGTGGCAGGGTTGGTGTCCGTTTCCAGCTGAGGAGGAACCTGATCTATGTAGTGATTCGAGGATCGCTGCCACTCCGTTTCTGATCATTTATATGGTCATCTATGGTTATCCTACTGAATGATGCACAATGGGTTTGATAAGAGTGGGGAAAACATTTTAACGGACAAAGATCAATGACCGAAAATTCTTCTTTGTACTTATTTTGTATGAGGATTTGAGGATTGCATCTTAATGAATAAATAAATAAATAAATAAATAAATAAATAAATAAATAAATAAATAAATAAATAAATAAATAAATAAATAAATAAATAAATGGGCGGACAGACGGAAGAACGAACTAACGAACAAACAAACGACCAAATGAATGAATGAACAAATAATAGCACCGGCCAATTTCGTACAGGAACATTTGGGGCCTTGTGCTAAACATTTTAAAATGCTAGTCCTGCAAAACATATTAAATTGATGTTGGCCACGTTTGAGATAGAAAGGACAGAATTAAAAAATTCGAGATTTAAAGATACTACGCTTCTGAATGGAAACTAACAACAAGTGCAAATTACCATTTTTCGGTTGGGATCATGTAGATCCACCACATAACACCAAATATGACCCCTTTTAATGTATTAAAAGTATTTAGACCAAAATGATTTTATGTAATGATGATTATAAGCGGATATTTTGAAAAATAAACATTTTTTGCTTCATCGAGATTAGAAAGACTGTTTTCCTTAGTTCAGTTGGATAGCTTCCTCAAGCTTCTTAAGTGACATAGTAGCATAGCCTAATGGCAGTAACAATGTACACCATAAAAAAGCTAACACCCACGACAGATTTTCAACTGCAGTTACAAGATAATCACATCGGCTCCTATTTATTATAAAATATCAGGCGTTGAATTTGTATACACAACTAGGAGTTTTTTTTTTAATTTACGCAGACAGAGAAATATACGCATAAATCATGCATTGAACTAATTATTAATAATCCAGAAATCAAATAACAAAACCCTACAAAAATCAACAATCAAATCCACACAAAACCAAAGCAAAATAGCACATTAAATGCAATAAAAACATCATATCATAACACAGAAATAAAACATAAACCAGGTAGTGCTTAATGGTTGTGAAACCATATAAGCATTTTCGAATAAATCATAAACTAAGATCGTACTTGACAATGAAAAACAGTGCCGCTGTAGTAAGTCATGGAAGGTGCAAGACGGTGGCCACCAAAGCACTAGCCGCAGATATGTGGCCTTCGAGGGGGCAGCAGGGTATGGGCGCAGTGAATTAGAGGGCGAAGCGACTGGAGGGCCCCCTACTGTTGGCCCAATGGGGCCAACAGTACCGGGCCCTCCAGTCACTTCGCCCTCCAACTCACTGCGCCCATACCCTGCTGCCCCCTCAAAGGCCACATATCTGCGGCTACCAAAGCACGAGACGGCCCAGAGCCACCACACGACTGTGCGCTCTCAGCAACCACACCTGATATTCCTATGACAGGTAAGCGCATCTGGAGTACTACACAACTTATGTACCTATTATGATTAATATATGCATTACGTGAATCATCCAAGTGCTGTATCCTTCTTTACATTAACATGAACTAAGCCTGATGGCAAGTTCTATTCAAGTTCCAAAATGAATATATATATATATATATATATATATACGCACCCCCTCCCCACCTCTCCTGCGTCGCCTCACTCCATACCTGCCCGTCACCAAGTTGCATACCCACACCACTTGGTATCTATCAGCTGTGCACGACACAGGCACATGTCATCTGGCTCGCATATATAAAAGTATTATACATGCGAGCTCGGATGGAAGATCCATTGTTGCATCCATTCATGGTGTTCCTACTGGATATTATTCCAAAATTCACGGAGTTCAACTTGCTCTATCAGGTATGACATGCGTGTTGTTTATATTAAAAGTTGCCTAAGTATGATCTGTCATCTCTGATATCTGACCATGCTAGGTAAATATAACTGTCATTGATATTTTCAAAATGTGAAACGTTGATGATTATAATATACTTTAATATGAATTTTAACCACAGTGGATGAAAGTAAGCACTTGTTTAAAATGAACATAAAATATTTAAATTGGTATCAAATATAATATGACACTTACAAGTGGTTGCTGTTTTTTGTTTTACTATTTTATTTTATTTTTATTCATTTTAGTTTATTTATCTAAAATGTTTATCAAGGTATATATTTTGACATTGATACATTTGGTGATCAGCAAGAAGAGTCGAACATCCATACACTTCATGATGGGATGATTGGCCTGCTGCAGGACATCCTGGTCAAGTTCGTGAAACTTGATGTGCTGGTGGGAGTCCATGGGATTAAACTGCTGGATGTAGATTTTGCAAAACCAGAGAATCAAGTAGAACATCTGGACCTGCTATTTAAGTGGGAGTTGCACGAGAAGCTTCAGTCTGAACTGGATGAGGGCAGCATAACAGACGCATAGCTGAAGACATTCTACAAGTAAGATGATAGACATGATGAACAAACCACAAAGTTTTTTATTAGATAAAAAATAGTGATTATAGAAAAATTTGCATAAAGTAATTTTCACATCATGCTCATTGTCTGATATTATGCTGTGACAATAATATCAGAATATTCATAATTTTGTGCATGTTTTTATACTTGTACATTAACTGATGTTTAAAAAACAGAATTAGAATAGATTTTACTCCCCAATGCAAGTCGGAAAGGTATTCACTTCTTCCAAAGTCTTGCAGGGGTGTTCGTCAGTTCTTCGTAGAAGCTGTCAAAAAGGCCAGGAAAATCTTCCCTTTCAAGAATCAGACCTTGGAAAACCTCAAGATACTGGACCCAAGAAGAAGGAAGTCATTCCCTACAAAATCAGGTAGCGTTTATATTGATAATAGAGTAAAAAAATCAAAAATAGAATTAAACCATTTTAATTTTGATATTTTCCATAGTAGTGAAAAAACAATAAGAAAGGACTGGTAACAAAATTCATCCTAACCTCTTCGTGGTGAGAAAGGAATATAGACATCCTGTTTGTAACTTTTATTTCAGTTGTGGACCTTGCATTGAAGTTCTCAAATGTCATCAGGTCAGAAGACATCAACTCCCTTAGAGAAGAATTTGTCTCATACCAATGCCTGGACCCTGAGCAAACCATCCAAGACATGCCCATCGATCAGTTCTGGGTGTGGGTGGACAAACAGAAGAAACGCGGCACAAGTCTTCCCTACTTCTCCAAACTGGCCAAACTTTGCAAGGCCATTTGTGTTGTTCCTCATGGTAATGCTGACTGTGAGCGGTTTTTTTCTATGGTTCGTCATATCAAAACAGAATTCAGACACCAGATGTCAAATGAAACAGAGCAGGCACTTCTAGCAGTCAACAGAAATGCCATGCAGAATAAAGGACTTTGTTGCTACGAAGTGAAAGTAGTGCGACCTGTTTCTCCAAATCACCATGTGATCAGACACCTACTAAAACTAGGATTTTTTTTTTAGCTGTAACACGTATATTCCCAACTGATGAGATGTTGAATCCACAAATGGAATAATTTTAAAAAACACTGATTTGTATAATACAAGCGTCACTGTGGTGTGTCTGTGTGTGCATGTCCTCATGCGTGTGTGAAGGGTGTGAGGTAGGCAAGATCGCTTTGAGTGAATTTTGATAAGACCTCCCCAACAATCCCAGCAAAGGGGGGGGGATGAAAACGCAGTTCTCTTTGGGAAGACTTAATTCGTCTTGGACTTTGAATCCTTGCCTGCATGGTTTATCTCTGTAAAAACAGTGAGGTGAGTATGCTTCCCATTGGCGTTATTCTTTTATCATCAGTGATGACACCAATACAGGAAAATCACTTCTCTCATGATTGTATTTGGAAGTGCAGTCTAAATTATTTCTAAATGGCCTCAAAATACACATTTTAATAACACTCTTATTTGGGGGAAGGGGGAGCTTCACATTGTTGCTCTTAAAGATGGACGTAGTAGACAGTCCACTATCGCCCCATTGATGTATTAAAGAAAATATTATCAAAAAAACCTCGACTCAAGATATGTGTGCAGAACTCTCGACATCTGGGGACATGGCAGCTAATTGCTTCAAATCAATCTCACGCTTGCAGGCGAAAGATGTTATTATAAGTGACATAGAACAAGTGATGCAATACGACAAGATTGTATTTCAAGGAGCACTGAAATGGGCCTTGAGTTATAGAGGAATGTGGATAAAGAATATACTGCAATTATACCAATTGATATGGATTCTAAAAGTACAAAAGTTAACCTGCTCAGTGGGTTATATTCCATGAGTGGACATCTTGGATCAAATGTTTCTATTTGTGTCAAGTGAAATCTACAAAACCGTGTTTCCAGGAAATAATCCAACAGGGTTTACAATCCAGTTACAAGGTATCATCAACTTAAAAGGGACTTGAGTGTGTGCACTCACTGAGATTGGTCTCAACAACAAGTTTGTAACCACACCTCCTGAACAGATTGTGATGTCTTCTGATCTGATTGAAGAAGCCTGCATTTAAGACACATAGTGGACCGTGCTGAGACAGCTAGATACCCACAGAAGTCAACCAAGATATAGACCTCACCTTTATGGATCCTTACTTCTCAAAAATCGTGCAAAATCAAGCACACAGGATTCAGGTGTATCTGAGCGATCAAGGTTTACAACCCGTGCAGTTTGCAAGTTGCGAAGTCTCCTGTGTGTTACATCTGAAACACATTGCGTGATGGCTTGCAAGACTGATAGGTCCAACTGGTGACCTTCTTTGAGAAGGTGGCGGGGGGGGGGGGATTCCTAACACATCTGGTAAATGTACATCATACCACTTAATCCAGAAACCAGTAGAAAGCAAGAAGAAGAAGTAAACAAACCAGTCATCAATCTGGTCAGTCCTGTGGCTTGGACCTTGGAACAAGCCAAAGCAGAACTGAAGGAGGAAAGAAATGAAGAGAGAGCTGCAAAAGCCACTAGGTCAACAAGCAGAGAGAGAGAGAGAGAGAGAGAGAGAGAGAGAGAGAGAGCGAGAGAGCAAAGAATATAAGAAAGAAGGAATGATGTGGGATCCCAGGTGCCAAATATTAGAAACAAATGTCAGTGGACACCACAACTTTCAAAGGATACTTGTCTTCAAGTGGATGTTATGTGTAACAAAAGGTGTAATAAATGGTTCGTTGTATCAAGTGCCAACAAAAACACTGTCACCTGTGTTCTTTGTTAACATAGGAGTAAGTTTTATCTATTTCATTGTAATTTTTATCTTATTTCACTGATTTTAAAAAAAAATTCTAGTATTTATTCATTGTATTCTATTTTAATTTATTTCCATCCTTATTTTAACTTTCTAATATTCCAGTAACCTTTGTTATAATCTGAGTGTGTTTGGAGGTGTCTGCTGACGTTACAGCTCAATTGCAATGTGTATACGGATTATCATGTAATACTGTGGATTCATCTAATTACGCTGTGTTCTTGTTTTCGCTTATTTCGTTGATGCTTCGAAACCCTGAAAATAAGAATCCAGTGAAATACATTTTTAAAATGGTACTGATAGGAATTATAGCAAAAATAGTGAATTCAAATTTCCAGTGAAAGGTCCAAAATGCAAAAAACTGCGTAAATTAATGCCCAAGAAAATAAATGTATTCACAGTATTCATGGTTCTGTTGAAACATTGAGATCTGGGTTCATTCATTACAAAAAAAGAAAGTCATGTGAGACTCATATTAAGGAAAGGGTTGTTTTGATGACAAAAGGAAATGTCTATTGTATTGTCTCAGATGTGTCATGACATATTTTTAATAACAAATTGTCATAGATATGCATGCAGAGGCCTGTTTTTATTAGAAAAGGAATTTTTCATTGTATCAAATATGTATGCCCAAGCAATACCACTCTTAGGGAAATACATTGTAGGCAATTTAATTTGGAAGAATGTTTAGGAAAATACATTCATTGTATATCAGTTGTTTGCTCTGTCACAGTTGTCAACATATTGCCTGGCCCCATTGGCAGGTCGTGCCATGTCCTCACCTAACACTCAATGCAAGGCAAGAGTCCTGCACACATATCTTGAGCTGAGACTTATGACATATTCCAACATATCTGGAAAAGGTTGGTCCGACTCCCGGGCTGTCAAGATATGTTGTTACACAATCTGTATTGCAATATGTCCATAGCAGGAGAGTGGCACCTATTCGAGTTTTGTTTTATGTCCAGACATGTCAATGAAAGAGTCTGAGGCTTCCCCAAGTCTGATTTAAATCTTCCCGCACCAAAACATGTCCCAACACATCTTCATGTCTATTTTTAAAAATATTTTTTCATTTATTACATCTATGGGGCGATGGTGGACTGTATACTACTGGCGGATGAAGGTACAATGAAATAAGGGGCACGTAGAAAGTAGTACCTTGGTAGCGGACCCCTCCTGCCGAAGTTATTTACTTTTGCTACCGCGAATATATTTCTAGTTCATTGGATGATTGTCATGATAGCTTATTAAACATATAGTGGAACGTTCGTCTTTGTGTTGAATATTCTTTATATATATATGTACATATATATATATATATATATATATATATATATATATATATATATATATATATATATATATATATATATATATACATATAGATATATTCAGTTTGTACACTTATAATAAACTTCACTTCCTGGGCAGTGGATATATTTTGCATTTTTTTTTATTTTGGCGTGTAATGTACTTCATGAAAATGCACAATTTAAAAAAGAATGGCTAAAACAAAACAGTCTAGATAAACTGGACAGACTGTGACCATACTTAGTGTTTGTGTGTCAGTGATTTATAGGCCTGAGGTCTCTCTGTCTTCTGGTCTATCTACGATCTGATCACTTTAAGTAAGCCAAGGCTCTTTTAAAAACTGTTATTATTAGCATTAACATGAATGATGCTGTTTTGTCGATCATAATGCTCTTTTGCGAGGAACATGTTCAATTATTTGATTTTAATAAAACACTTAGTTTGGCTTACTTTGCCTGTTTTGGGCCTTGTCAGGTCGCATAGGTAAACGTTATTGCCAAATATGAAAACGTGAATTAATTTTTAATCAGCACTGTTTACATGCAACTGATTTTTTTTTTTTGAGATTGGTTAGAATATATAAATGAAATTGGAAATAGGATCAACATTGCAAATACAGTCATGTTTTGGGGGCCTGAACATTAGTAAAACCGATTGTATAGGAAAAGCCTCCGTCTCATGTCTTTCTTTTGTTTGTTGTTATTGCTAAAACCCTTTCCCATACCTCCTTTTTGACATTGCCCCAAGCTGTCCACATATCATGATTCCAGCTGTTGCTGTCTTATAACTGATGCATTGTTACGCGGTTCGTTTATAAGTTCTAGATTGTAGTTACTATAAATTTTTATTTTGCACGTATTCCCTGAATTATGCTTCAAAGTGATCCTGTATGAACCGTCATTATTTAATCTAATACAATAGTTGATACCATAGCCTAGGTGAGATTATGGCTGCAACGTGTGGCAAAGGGCATTTACCAAATCACTAAAGGATAAAGTTAAAAAGTTTGAACTGGTTGAATGACGTAGAAGAGTAGGCAATTTCATTCTTGTACACATGTTTAACATCAACAATGGTACAGAACCTTATTACATGTTAAATTAAATGTAATGAAGGTGATGGATATTCACGACCACAGAGCAAGAGACAGTAACATAGCCTTTGTTTTCGAGAAGAAAGAACTCGGAGTAGACAGAATTTTATGCATAACTGTGGAACAGGCCACCAGACGATATTCACCAGTGTCCAACAAAACAGATTTGGAAATATAGGGTTAAGCAGTGTTTTACTAAATGAGATAAAACAAAGGAGAGGGATGGTTTTATTTGCTAGAGATAATTCATGCAA